>BGPR01003704.1:0-129918 GCA_013235015.1 Araneus ventricosus
TCAGCGAGTACTGATTCGAAAAGTTGGGCAAAAATACGCATGAATTGTTGACGTCACATGAATGAGGTGCGCGCGCATAATTGGCTGACGCTCTCTCTTGCTATGTTTTCGCAAGTGATATTTCGTGATTGAGTTGAAAACAAAAGAGAATTGAAAACAACTTCCAGAAACAAAGGAGTCACGCAAGTGAAGTATTTCTACGCCTTTAGCATCACCGGCTGTTTGAAAAAGACAACCTCCCTTCATTTTTTTAAGGTTTATGTCTCAGCGACGAGGCTGGTGTAATCGTATCGAATGAATGCTTTCTCATGGTTTCGTGAATAGAACTAAGGTTGCTTTGTTAACAGTTTGCCTCATTTGATAGGCAGATAATTGTTATGAGAGGATTTAGCACTAAGCTCATGCTGTGCAAATACCATTTCTGAATACGCAGAATAGGGCTTGTACTCTTTAATGTGAAAAATTAAATGAATTGCGAAGCAAGAAGTGTTTTGTACTAGTAAAAATGCAGTGGTAAGGACTGGCGTCTTCATTTTTCTTGTTTAGGATCTAAGAAACATTAAAAAGAATCTAGAGGAGGAGACTGAATTATTAAGTATCGACACAGGATTACATTACCAAATAGAAACTTGATTATAAAAATATTTTATATAGGACACAAATACTGCCTAAGAAATGTGTTTTTTTAAATGACACAAAAGCGGCTATATGAAAGAACATTTTCACGAAATACACCTATCTATTCTATTTAAATAGTTTGCCAGTTCGTGTTAGAAAAAATGAGGTATTTATATAAATAATATAGTAAAACATTTCCATGTTTCATAAAAATTAATATGTGCCTCATACAAATCCTATTATCCACAGAATATATGGGCTACGAGCTCTTTAATCCCTCTTTCCCTACAATTTTATTTAGCCTCGTTATTAGATGACACCACCCCATTTGGGATTTTTTTTTATTATTTCAATCTATTCCAGACAGTAAAGGATACTTGAGACAATTAAGTGTGTACAAATGATTTTTCTATTTAAAGTTAATTGTTATTTTCACTTAAATACGGATTTAAATAGCAAAACTTCTTTAATTCGATGCACGTGTCAGACGCATTGTTGTAAGAAAAGGGGTAAAAACCACCGAGATTAAATGTTCTGCCATTTATGTGGTACGGAAATTTGGAGAAGGAGTTATCGACTCAAGTGTCATACTCGTCTTACAACTGGGCTTCCAAATTACAAATTAAATCTCGGAATATCATATGTACAGTTTCTAAATATTACCTTATCTTAATTACAACTAACTAAACGAATCAAGTAGAGGGCGAAAAATAGCAAATGGTTATTGTACGCAGCTATGAAGTAACAAGTTTTTCTGTGTAAAAGAAAATCACTTTTATAATAATCTGTGGTCGATATTTATATATCAAACGCTTAAGTGGTGATATCTGCACGCATAAAAACATTTAACAAAGCATATATTCGTAATTTGAATTCCAGTAAGTATAACCGCAAACGCTTTTTGTAACAATTTAATTTCTATCGGGTATTAAAGAATGAAAACAAGAAACTATCCCTTACAATTTCTCTCAAGATTTTTTAATTTCTTTAAATACCACATTTGAAAATAAAATCTTAATTAATTTATTCACGGTGAATTCATTTAATTTGAGTCTACTTATTCTAATTCATAGTTTGGAGTTCCATAGTTTACTTTCACTGCAAAGAATAAGTTTACATTTGAATTCAAATTTTTCAGTCTTTGGTTTTGTATTTAACTGAAACAATTTATAAAGTTTAAAAACGAGAATAAAGGCAGTCCCGAAGAAATAAAGAAAGGAAATCTTTGACTGAATTGGCATATGGCCTCGGAGTTTCAAAATGTTTAATGCACTAGCAGAAGTAAAACCCATTACAGATGGAAGAGTTAAAAGCATTCACTAAGTGCCTACTAAGATACAACTAGAGTCGTTTTCGTAGAATATTCGATATTTTGAAAATTGAATGCGCTTTAGAATAATATCTCACTGAGATAAGATGCTTTATTAACGAAACTTGGGAAATAAGTGAATTTTGAGTGGATTTTTTTTCGAATTTTTCTTATATTTCTAGAGAGGTTACTTGAAAGTTTTGAAAACCAGATGAAGTTTGAAAATTTGAGCGTAGAACCTTTTACTTTAACTCCAAAAGTTAAAAGCACTCTCATTAATTACATTTCGAAGGGAAGATTGAAAAATTATTTTGCTACAGAAAAGTTTATTAAAAGCATTTGATTTCAAGCTAATAAATTAGTTCCAAACTTAAATAGCATTGTCAATCGGAATTGAAGTTTTGTAATGGAGATGAATGAAATGTAGATCACAATTAAAGGATAAGGTAGTTTATTACTTCGAAGCAACTCGTGATACAGAATGTCATCTTTCAACTTGAGGGACTCAGCATTTGCATATTCAAGGAATATTCCTTAATAATTCATTTAACCCTATGAGCCCTAACCCGCCTCATTCGACACAGGTGGACTCTGACGGTTTCGGGTACCCGGTTGAATTTTACGAGAGAAAATTACCTACTTTCTTTGCTGACAATTGTTCGCCGAACCGAGTGCGTCGTCCTCCTGGAATTTCTGAAGAGAAAGGGAGGATTTCATTCTGATTTCTTGAAGGAATATTTACTACAGTTTTTGAAGCACTTGAAATCTCACTCTAGCCGGGTTCAAAGAGTTAAAATGGTAATGGTAAAGGAAGATCCATAAATTAATAAACAAAAATAAAAATAACAAGGACATTTTAGAATTAAAATACTAGTCTTTGAACCGTACCTTGGCTGAGATTGGAACCAAGAACGATTTGACTAGCAAAAAAATGCTGCACCAACTGAGCCACGAAGATTGCTGGTAAGGTTTCTTTGAGAATTGTGTTTAACCCCTTAACAGTGTAATTTTTTGTACCGTCTAATTAAATTACTCCTGTTTTGGGAATGTACTGTCGTATTGATTCAATTAATAACCCATAAAACATTTGATATGTTAATAGATTACCTGTGATTTTTGTATCGAAAGATAACGTTCATGAATAACTTAATTTTAAATTATAAGCGTAAAAGTGCCTTAATTCGAAGCAAGATCAGGCATCAATGTTAAGTAAAGAGACCAACCGTCCTCCTTTAGCGAGGAAAGTCCTCATTTTCTAAGTTTTGTCCTTCCTCGAAAAGTGCAAAATTGATGTTACAAATGTTTTTATTATGCATTTATAATATTAGTGTATTCTGTATTATTGTTGCAATGATACAAAATGCTTCTTTTTTATTTATGATATTTTTTAACTTCAATTTATCTGTGTCCTCCTCTTGTTGGAGGTTAAAAGTTGGTCTCCTTACTATTAAAGGATTAACTGAGTTTTTGAATGGATTCTTTTTTACCGAATTTTTCCCGAAAAGTGATATTTAGGTTGTTGAACAAATTTAAATTAGGGGTGACACCACCATAAACGTCGTACGTCTGAGGATGTTCGATATGTGGCGTTAAATGTGCTCTTATATAGGGAAATAACAGTAGGGGAACTCTCTTGGGACCTTACTGTTGTTACTGGAACAATATGTTTCAAACAAACTGTCCTCATATATCTAGCTGATTTGGGCTTTTCCCCCGGTGACCGCTAGTATGCATTTCCATCAGAGCCCGATTTTAATGGAGCCAGGAACACCCACCTTGGGAACGGAAAAATTAAAGACTTGTCTTCTTTGCTGGAGAGCAGAGATTCAGTACACAGAGTGATTGTTGTTAAATTTTCATAAGGTGGTGGTCCGCATTATAATGACTCTATATTAATGAAAATCGATAAATTCTTAAACCTTACACGAGGCTTTTAAAAAGCAACTGTTGGTGTTGATTCCTTTTGGTATATGGCAACGCGAGGCCACGCAGAACTCGGGTCTTGAATGATATTCAGGAGAAAAATGGTATTTTTTAAATGGTGAGGCTAGCTATATCACCGGATCTCAATATCATAGTCTCATCAACTAGTTTTTAAACATACCGAAAAAGCATTTGCAGGACGTCAACACCCTCCCAGAAGCATCGCGGATTTAAAATAATCCTCGTTGGTACTAAAATGGGATTGTTTTGATTTGGTTGTTGCTTTCTTTAATGAGGTTGTTTTCAAATTTTGAAGAACAACCTCATTTTCTGCTTGGAGTTTCCAGCTGTAATCTAAAGATGTACGGTTTGGCCACACTCTTTATTAGCAAAACGATTCTGAAAATATCAGGTGTCATGTTCTGACAACTTTTAATCTAATTTAGGAATTTGATTTAAAATTGGAGCGTACCAAGAGCGTTACAACGTTCAAAATTTGCTACAGCGTGAGATTTCCATTCGCAATGGATACCGATCAGCAGAAGCTTATGTGCGTTTTCTGGTTTCCTTTTCTAGTTTTCCTTCAACATCTCGAAAACCCTTCAGTTTTCGAATTACAACTGATTTAGCAAATTAAAGAGTGTAAAATTACCT
The DNA here is from genome assembly GCA_013235015.1 of Araneus ventricosus. Lineage (NCBI taxonomy): Eukaryota > Metazoa > Arthropoda > Arachnida > Araneae > Araneidae > Araneus > Araneus ventricosus. Next base: position 4,505 of record BGPR01003704.1, read on the forward strand.
ACAAATTACGCTTTTATTTTTCGTCTAGCTTTGGTATTTTCGCATATAATGCTCTCAAAAATTGGTGATTTCCGGTAATTTACGACCACCTCCGTAACGTACGTTACTTATCTGAAAAAAACTTTTTAAAATGCGCTTTCATTTTTTAAAAAAAGTATTTTTAACGTTATTAGTATTTTTATTAATCTTTGGAATGTGTCCAACAATTCACGGACACCCTGTATATCCCGTTAGTAGTAAAAGGATTAAGGAAAACTGGGTAATCTCTCCAGCCATGTTATTCCAGTCAAAGCGGCTACGAAAGTGAAAATTCCTAGGTGGCAAATATTTATTTATCGTGTACGTAAGCTAAAAGAAACTCGCTCCTAGCGGATTTAAATTTATTTTTGATTCTTGTATAACGTGAATAATATCCAAATAGGCGCATGATTCATTATGAACTGAATCTGCTTTGTGAAATATCAGATCTTAAATAATCAATACTCATGGTGATCTTTAAGTATTAGGGCCAGATCATTGGATAATTATTATTACAATAATAATTTGGTTTCATTAAACCCTTAACATACAATGAGGTCTATATGCATCAAATTACAGATTTTTTTAGATTTAAATCTGTATTTAAGTCATTGTAACTATTAATTTTTAACACAAAAATCTTCTAGACACGCTTAAATGTCTCAAGTATTCTTTACCATCTTAAATGGATAGAAATAATAAAAAATATCCCAAATGGGTGGTGGCATCTAATTAAGAGGTTAAATAAAATCGTTTGGAAAGGCGTTAACATTGACTTTATGAGACGTGTCTTTAGACCGACAGAAGTAGTTTCCGCAGAGACTATGCCGAATAGATTATTTGCAAGATTTACAAACCAATTAATAAAATATTATTATTAGGGGCAGGTTATTATTATTATTTAATAAATTATTATTATTAGGGTAATAATAAAGTATTATTATTACATGAATGGTTTGATTTCATCAATAGTGGCTTCATGAGGCGTGTCTTCAGACTGACATAAGTAATTTGCGCACAGACTATGTCGAATAGAATGCATGCAGTATTTACAGACCAATTAATGAAATGTAGATGTGGTAAAATATTCTCCGGTCATGAAGATATGGTCTCTCACCATTCTGGCGCTGCGTTTGATTAACCACACTTAAAATTCGGTTTAAAATTTTATTCGTAATTTTTTTCCCTGTTGGCAATATTTTTCACAACTTTACTTAACTGCTAATTTTAGAAAATGTTAACTTTTCTCAATAGCAGTGAAGTGTTTTACCCGAAATTTTTAAATTTTGCTTCGAATGATTTTAAGAAATCTTTAGACAAAGAAATATAGTCTGTATTTTTTGTTTTTGACTTGGGAAGACTATGAATATAATATTCTCTCATAACTAGCGATGTGATCATTTGTTTGTCATTTAATATATGCTTTTAAACTTGTTATTGATTTCATTTCATGTCATGGAGGTTCTCTAGAACTCTTACTGTTCCAAATTGTCCGAAGTGATGATCACTTAGAAGAAATTCGTGAGCTGCTAGACGTAGGAATAGATCCAAACTATCAAACGATCTGTGGGTCTACGCCATTACAGGCAGCTGCTATGAGCCAAAAGATTAATATTGAGGCTGTCCAAGAATTAATCAGAAGCGGTGCTGAAGTCGATTTGAATGACCACTTGAGTTACACAGCACTCCACTACGCGGTGATAAAGCACAAGCAAAGAGTAGTCAATGAGCTACTTCAGGCTGGGGCTTTGGTCAATGCTAAGACTTTCCTTTTTGAAACACCTTTGCACGTCGTTGTAAGGAGATTCTCAAACGACAGTTCAACCATTCTTGATCCTGATACATGGATTATAAAGTATCTATTAGAGTATGAAGATATAGATTGCAATGCGAGGATTTTTGAGCTAACACTCCATTAATGGTAGCAATTATGGATAAGCAAGTAGAAGCTGCAAAACTCTTGTTGGATAAAAAAGCAGATCCAAATATATGCAATAATGTTTCCGAATCTCCTTTACATGTGGCGTTTTCTCTACTGCCACTGTCTTTTGCAGTTGAACTTCTGCTCCGTGGAGCCAGTATTTATTCTGAGGATAAAAATGGACAGACTCCGTTGTATATTTTCATAAAAAATGGCTTGGATAGTCTAACGAATGAATGGGTAATGTTAATCCTGAAAGTTATTTCATGTAAGTAATCGATAACAAGCGATCTTAAGCGAAAATTTGAACTTATTCCTCAGTTATCGCAATTTTTTAATAAATGTTGTGATGAAGTCGACCATATGAGAGGCGATATTATTTCGGGCAACATAACAATGCATGATTTCTTCTGTAATTACTTCGATGAAAATGATTTCAAATATCTTCTACTCCAGATTCACAAACCTATAGTTAAGAGATTAGTCAGAGATATGTACCCTCAATTTTTTATGGAAATCTTGGGGAAGATACCAGAATTCAGTTTGTTCTCAATATTGCAAATGAATGCCTGTTCGGAAAAACACGCGAAAGCCAAAGAAAAGGTGAAAGATCTCGCAGAGTTGCTCTCAATATTGGACGTTATTTACTTGTTTTCGAAGTATTTATCGAATGTTGATATTTTTTGTTTAATAGTCGCATTTTCTGATTTGATAATTGCTGAATCATTGCAGAATATGCATGAACGCGATATCTTTCATATTTTTGACTAAAATTGAGATGAGAAATCTGTTTTTTAACTTCCCTCAGTAAAAATAGTGGATGAATTAAAATCTCAATATCATTTTTAGAAGGAAAGGTCATTCACAAATGTACAGATATTTGTACAATTATTCTTTCCGTATTAAAAATTAAGAAATAATTTTTGCATTTCATAATAATAAATTTATTTTGTGAAAAGTTTTACTTGTAAAAATATAATAAATAGTTAATAAACATCCTATTATAATTGTTTTAAGCACTCTTAACACTTATTGGATAAAAAGGCAAAACTAAATATATCCAACAATATATCCGAAACTCCTTTAGATATGGTTTTCTGGAAAGTCTGCTCATGAACTTCTGTTAAAGTGAGCTAGTTGGTATTCATGCTGTAAACAGAGAGGTTCAAACTCCTCTGGATATTTCCTTCGAGAATATCGCAGTTCTTAATACAGTTAAGTAGACTGGCCCTAACATTTCTGAAATTTATTGCACTCAAATACCGTGTTACTGAAGACCTAAGGCAAAAAATAGAAAGTTCCCTAAATTATTACGGTTAATGAAGACATGGTGCGAAGAAGTTAATCTCATGGAGAAATAATTATAAGCACAAATATTTTATATATTTGTGCTTGCTTCAGAATTTTTTAAACTTTCCGAAATTTGGAATTAGTCGATAATAAAAATTTTATACTTTATATTCCTTCTTATGTCCTTGAATATTACACTTGCATTGACTGCCTGATGTCATAGTATCATGACTGTAATTTTGGGTACATTTTGTGAAATACTATTTCTTGTTAATATTTGATATATATATATATATTTTACATTTGTACTTCAGGGTTTAAATTTTGGGTTTATGTGTTGGGCAGCTGAAAGTTTTAGCCCTTAAATGTCCAGCGTTGCCTTTAAGTAACGCTCCCAGTTTTGTACGCTAAAATCTTGAGAACTAGACTGAAGCTCTAATGCCTGTTGCTACTGCCAATAGGATGCATGCTAAAAATGTTATTAAATCAATTTACAACATAAAGATGGCAGCCTGAATGTTAATGAAAAACTAAAAATAAACTGATAATTTTCACCTCAGGCTGCATCTTTTTTGCTTGTTTGTACGCTTGAGAATACCATATTCTATAAGGTTGAAGAAAATTTCCTGTCTATATTATTAGTTCTTAAAATTCATCTGTATTTGATATTATAGAATTTTTCAAGAATTCTTTCAATTAACGCCCGATGTTGTTGATGAGTAACAAACTGGTTTTTTCAGCCTAAATCCATACTCAAAACAAAAAAGAATTTTGATAGTATTTTTCTCATGTTTTAGTCAACAAATGAAAGTCAGAAATATTAAATAAATTTTGAAAAAATCGAGCATTTAAGGGTTAAAGAACGTCGAGTGAAATAGAATTAACACCCTGGAAATAATAATTTAATTCAATATAGTAGAGCTTCTTTCCGGTTTCTTAGAGAAATAATATTCCAAATGTTAAGGATTTGATTATAAATTCGTTTTGATATTTAAAATATAGTATTGCCTTTTTTGGAAACTCTCACTTTTACAAACATTTTTTTTAAAAATATGAAAGTTTGATCGGAGACATACATATTTACGGTTCCTACATAGCAGGGAATGAGGTCACTTATCATTGGCTCTCAGCGTCACGTGACTTGACTTGCTTTTTAACGATGCTGTAGCACCGCGCTTAGGCGGTATTTTAATTATTGTGTCTTCTGCTATTCGCAACATGGAGAAAATCAAAACTACCTTCTGATTAGAATTATTTGGAGGTAGAACACGTGAGAATAGTATACAAAACAGAAATGAGTCTACTGCAATAATATAGCTTTAATGTATGTCCCAACTTGAAATTTTTTAAAAACTTTGTTGAAGGAACCATAAATATAAATTTATAAACAAAAGATTTAATTGGTTGCCAAAAGTTCTGTTGCTCGTCTTTTTCTGTTCTTTATTAATAATAAAAGCGAATGTGTGTGTGTAAGTTTTGACGTTCTACAGCGAAAATCATTGGTCCTAAAGTTACCAAATTATAGACAAATATACTTTAGACGGTGGAATATGCACCTCGGCCTGACTTTTTAACTTTTAACAAAAAATTTTGATTAATTTTAAATGAATCATAATTTTGTTGCTTAATAATTAAAAAAATATTATCGCACAAAAAACATTTTTGTACCATCTTTACACGAAAAAAAATCATTTTTTATGCGGTACAAATTTTTTTTTCTAATTTTCTCTGAATTTTTAACAATTTTGTATAGATAAATTTATACGTAATTTGCAGTAATACTTTTCATAATTGCAATGAAATTTAAATCGTTTTCGCTTTTGATACAAATACTTTGTGTTTCTCTTCCATTGTTTAACCCATTAAATGCCAAAACTATAAGGGATGAAATTTTTACTATAGGAATAACATTAATTGTTGATTTGAACCTATGTAACATTAATTTATAGTAAAATTGGCAAAGATCGTCTTGGGTTTTGAAAAATCGAGTGTTGTGCTCACGCAACGTCAGCGAAATACGAGTACGGATTTTAAGCGAGGCGAGTTGAATTGAACATATGATGAAGTATCTTAGAGTTGAATGCTAGAAAACTGCTTGAGGTTTGATGTGTTTTGTAAAATTATTAATAACTTAACAGGTAATTAATTTATTATCAAATTTAAGATATATTTTTTAAAAAACTGATTATTTGCAGTAATTAGCTTCTAGCACGAAAAGTTTCACTACAGTGATGAAATACACTAGATTACAGATTTTACATAAATAAACAATTAAACTATACTCATAATGCAGTCCACTGTTGGCTTCGGACTTTATAAAATAAGGTCAAACTTCTTCATATAATGACTTTTGAATACTGAACATACTAGGTCTTCCTGTTGCTGTCTATATCTGGAAAAATCTCCACTTCCCTTTCAAAGGGAGTTTGCAAAAGAAATAACTCAAATTCACGTCTAAAATCCCAGAGAGATTTCTTTTACTTTCAGTAATAGGCAATCTTAATATTTCCGACGCATTTGGCAATATTACATCAACGCAATTAGTAAATATTGGAATTTCTATATTTTTCCAAGGATATCTATCCTGCAATTGTCTTCTAAATTGTCGCATAAATCAACTCGTCCCACTTTTGTGTTATACTGTTCAATAAGACAAGTTTGTGAGACAAAAAAATTTTTCAACAACTTTCTTGAATAATAGGCCTGCAGCATTGTAAAGCATTATCATGATTATCCAAAATATTATCATTTCTTCTACGCCACCAACTTTTACATTTTCTGACGAAATAACAACAGAATCGATTTCATTCTTTTCATCATGATCAAAAAATCTTTGAAGAGTATCTTCTAACGTAAAATCTATCGTTTTATGCATTTCTTTGCTTCCCGAAGGAGAAAAATTACCTCAGTGTCTAATGATGAGAATAAGTGGTTGAAGACTCTTTTCCCACTGACAATGCGTCAGCGCAACACCTGCTTTTTCAACCCAGTCCCAGAAAAACAAAACAAAAACTGACTGATGGAATATTGCGATAGGCTTTGACCTTCACAAACAATAGATCACCTCTAACACTCGTTTTTCTTCAGTTGTATTTTTTCTCTTGAAAGTCCAGGTCAAATTATTTCGTTAAAAATTGCATCAAGCACGGAGCTCGTTTTTAAAAATAAAATCATCGTTAAAGGCAAATATTTTTTTACTGAAATGTTCTCCATATTATGCCCTACTCAAAAACTGCTATTATCATAAAATTTGTTAAGTAGATAATTTTTATAAGCATTTATTTTGACCGTTGCGTCAACGAAACACCAGCGGTTAGTGGGTTAATGCTAATTAGTGAAGCGTCTGCTTTTTTACATATTTGTTCGGCAAAATCGTCATAAGTTTTACTTTCATTTATTTCACCAAGTTTTTTTCGCAATCTGTAAACAAAGTCCTCCAAGATATTAAGTATTTAGGAAATGCATGAGGGATGAATATGATTACTATTTTGCAAATTCCTTTATCCGCATGTTTTAATACAGCTTACGTGCTGTTGGACACAAAATGCGCCACAACATTGGGATGTTGGAGTCAAATTTATATTTTATTTTAGTGGATAAGAATGTGATGTTGGTGCCGGCAGAAGGAAATTTGACGTTGGATATCGTCATTTGACTTTACACCATTCGGAACGTTCCTGTGCGCAATGAAAAGAATAAGTGCAAGAGTTTTATAAAACGCATCTTAAATGTCAATCACAATTTGAACTTTAAAAATTATATCCTTAAATGAAAAATGAATATTAAACTCTACTTAATTAAACGATTCAATTGAAATGAAATTCAGTCACTATTACTGGCTAAGAAGATGGTCACCAACGGCTGCTATTAAATAAATACTGGCCCGTTGGTGTGGCGTAAAAATACCCACACTGGCCCGGCCTACCCAAAAAGGGTGTAAGGCCGGTAGAGGACCTGTGGGGAGACCTCCACCAGCATGTGGAGGACGGGATTTATTGAGTACAATAAAAAAAAAATGATACAGGCATTGCCCGAACGAGGTCCATCCCAAAATAGCCCTCGTGTTGCTTCAAAACTGGACGTTAATATAACTAAACTAAACTAAATAAATACTGGGGTCTATTCTGGTACCCTCGGTTGGGTTGGGAGACATCACTTTTCCCGTTGTTAACGTGCGGAAAAAGTGACGTCTCCCAACCCAACCGTGGGCATCAGAATAGAACCGACTATATAGTTATATCTATAACAAATTTTTCATCTTAGGTATATTATACATTGAAAACTACTCAATACAATGAAGACTATTTTGAATAACCTTCCAGCAGGCGCGCGTTTGCAAGAGATACTTGAATTGTGCATCTTATTACCTATTTATATCGTTATTTTACATATTTAAGTGCAATTTTATTTTTAAAATCTTTTTTTACTATTGGCTAATAAATACAGATAGCATAAATAAAAGTTGCATTTATTTTTGTAAAACAAAACGACATATGTAATAAGATGCACGATATGTCGTAAAATTTGAGTAAGCGCGCTCGCTGGAAGTTTAATCATGCTATTTGTTGCTGAAAGATCGTTATATTCAGAATCTTAAAGAAAGCATTTGGACAATTTTTATTTACAAAGCTAAATTTTATTTGAAAGAATTTTAATTTCGGGGTTGCATTATACAGTTTTAACAGACGAAACCTCTCTTCTAATTTCTCGTACATAAAAAGTACATATATATAAAGTATTGTATTGGTAAAAATATTCAATCTCAATATTTGTAAGAACCTCCATATTATAGACCTCTCTTAAGCTAAAACGCAGCATTTTCAGAGTTTATTTTCTTGCTTGCTTTACATATACACGCACACACACACAGTAAATATTAAAAAGGATAATTAAATTATTTCGGGAAATAAGGCTCTGAGAATTTCGAGACTGATTAGAGTATAAATAAACTTAACGTTGTTCCGAAGGGAACGGGGAAATTAATTTCCTTGATTAGCTCACCAAATATTAGAAGCGTTCTCGCTGAGAGAGATCCTGTTTGGTTTAGGGTAGAGTATTCTTTATTTGTTGAGTTAATTTTCAGTTCAACGCGTTGAAATTTATCCATTATACAAGATTTAGGATTAAGCGTGGATGGCTGTTTCGGTTTTGTCATTTTGAAGGGATAAAAATTTTACACGTTAACGGAAAAATTATGTATCTTAATGGGAGAGTGTAATATCTAGAGATGTAATCTCTACCTTGTTTAAATCGGTTCTTTACTTTTCGGATAAATTCTTCGATAGATAATTATAAATTTTAGCATTGAAGTATTATATAGGCACATTAATGTCAAGTATTGACAGGACTTGAGAAAATATATAACTAAATATATGAAATTCTGCTTCTCCTTCATATAACTACATTACGCAGGGTAAGTATTGTAAGCTTTATAACGCATTTAATTAGTATAGTGTCCATGCCGACTTGGAGCAATTGCAGTTCCTTCACTTTGCATCCTATTGAAGAAAATCAAATACTAAACTGAGTAATATGAAATACTAATTCACTAAATAAAATACTAAATCTGAGAAGAATAACAAGTTATCAGGTACATATGCGAAATATGGCTGCGAAAATCATCCAAAGCTTAGCAACAGCAATCGAATAAGAAGCATAGTAAACTTTTTTTTCTCAGACCTAAAGGATGCCAAAACCAGTTCGTCCATTGCTTTTAATGCTTCCTAAAACGAGACTTGGTGTCTATTAAAAAAGTAAAAAAATACAGTTTTGTTTGTAAGAGATCGAACGTAGGCCGTAGACTTGAAAAAATGCCTCATATACAGTGACTCAAAAAAGTATTGGGGCACAATAAGCCAACAAACATTTTGTGAAAGAATAAATAATTTTTTTAATTTAAACCAAATGCTTTTGTACGTGTCATATCTGTAAACTAAATAAAATCCAAAAACATGAAAATTAATTTACAATATTATTGCAGTAATACTGAAAATAATATTTCTTGTTGTATAACTGAAATTCATGGTCAAAGAAGTTTTGGGGCACGCAAACAAAATTGTTCGATATTACTCAAACATTATTTCTTAATAATGTGATGGTCCTCCTTTACATTTTATGATTTCTTTCAGTCGTTTATGCAAGGATTTCAATAGATTTGCACAAACATTTCCTTCTATTTCATCCCATTCAGACATGAGTTTTTCTCTAAGTTAATTTTTGATGTAAATTTTAAATTTACGAATTCTGTTATTCAAATGGTCCCAAATATTCTCAATGGGATTGAGATCTGGACTTTGTGCAGCAGTTTTAATTACTTGGGGACAGTGATATAAAGCCCAGAGACTGCAGATATGAGCATTGTGCTTTGGGTCATTATCCTGATAGAGTTTGTAATGTGGCAATATGCCCATTTTCTCAGCACTCCGTTTCAAATTTTGTTTTAAAATGTATAAATACATATATTTGTCCATAATTCCATCAATAAAATGTAAATTCCCAACACCCACAGCACTCATACAGCCCAAGACCATCTGGCTACCACCACCATGTTTTACAGAAGAAGTCAGAATCTTCATTTCCAGTTCACTATTGGGTTTTCGCCGTACCATTTGCTTCCCATCGCTTCCAAAAACATTGTATTTACTCCCATCTACAAATAAAACTGAATTCCAAAACTCCAGAGGCATTTTAATATAGGATTTAGCAAATTCTAAACGAACTCTTCGATGTGCTTTACTGAGGAATGTTTTTTTTCTAGCTACTTGGCCATGAAAATTGTATTTTCTCAAGATATTCTGGACCGTTTCTGGATTAACAGACTTGTTAAACCTTTGTTACGCTTTTAAAGTTAATTTGACTGCACTGGCTTTAGGATTGCAAGTAATTTTTCTAACAATCCACCTTTCTTCATGCTCAGTGAAACGACGTGGGCGACCTGTTCTTGGTCTGTTTTTAACTGATTTTGTCTTCTTGTATTTCGAAATTATATTATGCACAGTAGATTTACTTACAATTACAATTTCAACAATTTTTCTCTCACAGCTTCCACGTTTTCAATGACAAATGGTAAGATTTTTATGTCAATGGATATCTCCGATTTTTTTCGACCCATGCTATCATGCAAATGATGTATGGGGCTAACGTAGTAGCTCCTGCCCCTTGCTTCTTAACTAGTGTTTTCTAGGTTTGCAATTCTATTTGCAGTTATATTAGACATTCTGCCAGAATTGGCTTCTTATCGAGCTGGTTTTCCTAAATGCTCCAATACTTTTTTGACCTTAATTTCGTAGTTGCAGACAAATCATTTCAAATAGCTCATTTCTATATTAGTTGTATTTAATTGTAATGGTTGTAATAGATTTCTCAGAGTGTTTAGATACAAAAACTATTAAAATTATCTTTTGTATTTATGTAATAGTAGAAATTTACGAAATGAACGCTTGAACGTTTCTTGTGCCCCAATACTTTTTTGAGTCACTGTAAGTTTTAGTCAGAGAAACGAACCTGCCTTGAAAACAGATAATTGTGCGGGGAGCACGGTCAGATGAATGATTCTTTTCTTCAGAAGCATCTCACCTCCTTCGCATTCAATGACGACTGACTTATGCATCGAACTATACATTTTCTTATTCGAATTTCTACTCGAGTCAAAGTTGTAAACAATTTCAAAGATAAAAATCGATTGGACACACGCTTAACCCTTAAAAGCCCGATTTTTCAAAAATTTATTTTAAAATGATTTTTGACTTTCATTTCTTGAATAAAACATGTAAAAAATAATTTAAATATCCTATTTTGTTTTATGAATGGTTCATGGCTGAAAACAGTTTGTTCCCAACTGAGGACACAACGCTTTATTTCGGAAAAATTTCCTTGATAAAATTCTATAATGTCAAGCATATATGAGATTTAATAAGTAATAATGCGAATAAGAAATTTCCGTTAACGTTTTAAAATAAAATATTGTATTGTGAAGTATGAAAACAAAGCAAAAAAGATGCAGCAGTAAATGAAAAACATCAATTTATTTTTATTTTTTATAATCATTCAGGCTGCCATCTATATGTTGTAAATTGATTTCATAGAATTTTCAGTATGTATTCTATTGGCAGAAACAGGGCTTCAGTCTTATTCTCACGATTTTAGAATACAAATTTGAATATGTTGCTTAAAGGCAACACACGACATTTAAGGGTTAAGTTTCTCGGGTGCTTTTTACGTTCTTATATGGATTGAAATACCGATGAATGTCTAAAAAATACATCTTATCTTATTCGGCGTTCGGATAAATTCGTATGTAAAGGGATTTGACACATTTATGCCAAACAATGAACAGATTTTGCAATATATGAAATGATGAATGTTTCTAATTTTGATCATCCGATCGACAAGAAATGGATACACGGGCTTAAGAACGAGTGCTAAAGAAATTAAACACTGCTCTTTGTGACCGTCGCCTCAAGAAATTTTACCAGTTCTTAAGCATTGTAATGCACGTTTCATGAAAAAAAATTCAAGTTTGAAAAATATTTTCATAATTAGTGTGCCCGTTTTCATCGCCGAATAGCTTCATCCATCGGTCAGAAAGTAAGTTTTCAGCTCGAAATCAACTTTGTGCTTTCAAAAAAGGAATAATAAACATAGCTTTTAACTAGCACTAACGTTACCATTAAACACTTTCATTTAAATATTACGTAAACACATACATAAAATATTTTCAAAAGTCCATTCATTTGTAAGAAAACTTCCTTGGATAAATTCCTGTCTCCTTTTGAACTATACAACACTGATTTAGGGTCAGAACTCAAACCCACTAGCCTCTCTCATAACAGGAGAAATATACCTTAGTCGTCACACTGTAGATTTACACGCCACATTTTCATGAGGATATTTGATCACCGATATTAACACTAGAGAGGAGATATCTTATATACCCATCTCTTTTCGGCTAATCTTATGTTTAGGGCACACAGCAGTTTCTTTCGATCGCCAATTCGTTGTCGCCAAGAGAAAGACGGTTTGGCGATGTGAGAACGTTTGTTTTGGGTGCGCGGCGATGTTTATATTCGTGTCTTGCGCATAGGCGCGCCTCTTTTTAATTGGTCTGCTATCTTTGATTTAATTGGTCGAATTAACCAAATTTGTATAATACTTTGCTACGGTTTGAATTTTGACAGTTGTGATCGTAGATTTGTTTCCACTGACTTGCGCATCGCTCCTGTTTTTGACATTTTTGGATTTATTTAGACTGTCGTGCTCTTCGCTACTGTTGACATTTTGACGAAGGAACGTTTTGAGGTGAGAACTTAATTTGGATTTTTTAAAAAAAAAACGTAGATTCCTATCATTCAAAGAAAAAGTGAAGCTACTAGGTTCCCGCTTTTCTGAAAGCGAAGCCACTGGTGTTTTCTAAGTTTAAAAAAATTTCCCGGAACCAACTTCAGATGCCGCAGGCATTGCGTGCGGATTTCTCCTTTTCAGATAACGCAGGCATCGCGTCTGCAAGAGACCAATAAAAATCTCACTGCGCACCTAAAACAAATGTTCTCACATCGCCAAACCGTCTTGCTCTCGGCGACAAAAAGTTGGCGATCCAAAGTGGGTAGGAACGGCTGCATACCATAAACTTAAGTTTTACCATCCGATGCAAAATTCCACAAAATGTCCGTTAACCCTCTCCTGACATTTCCAAATTCCTACGGTGCAAAAGAAATTACTGTGGTTAAAAAACATTCTCACGAATAATTTGTCAATAACCCGTCTTCGACTCCTAATGCGTTTCATGTGTGACGAGAACAATCTCATTTGTAGAGGCACATAATCAATGAGCATGCATCCATCAGACTGATACACAATATGACTTTTCTATTTTTCCTTTATGTTTTTTTTAATTTTTCATATTGTTTCGTTTTCCGTGTTATTCTTATGTTTGTTCTTCGTCCAGTGTTTGTTTCTTCTTTTATTATTATTTGGTTTTATCCCAGTTATATGTATTTTCCTTTAAAAAAATAAAATTCCCCTCCATCCATCCAAATCGGAAAGAAGCTAAATGGCTCTAAACGCGGAGATGAAGGTGGTGTAATGTAATATATATCCATCTCTAAGGCCACTCTTCAATTTGATGCCTGTACAAAAACACACATTTTGTTAATAAAACAAGTTTTATTTTTACAGAAATATTGTTATTCCTATTTATTCACATCAAATATTTAAAAATAGTTGATACTTAGTTATCGGTTTTTGGTATTGGTTATTTTTGATGCAGTCCTGCTGTTTGTATACTGTACAGCGTTTAGATCAACATTAATAGGGTTCAAACTGAAGACTTCAATGCTCCAGAGGTTTTTCGTAAATTAATGGCACTTAATCTGGTCTACATACGTATAATAAGATGAATAACCCTGTGCAGATTATAATATTAAATTTTTATACAGTATAACAACTGCATCAAATTAACGGGTAACCATGGCGTTAAGTATACCAAATAAGAAAATTTATATTAAAAGACATAGGCAATAATAAATTTGAAAAAGTATTCTCCTCATCAAGTGGATAAAAGTGGTGAATATGAAATGTAAATAAGATCTGATTTTCTTCCTTTTTTTGAAAAATTTGAAATGCTCTAAAATAAGGTGTGCAGTAAACATAGTGTTAAATTCAGTAATCACAAAGCTCAAACACACGCTGGATTTTAGGTGGAATGGGGTCTTCAACATACGATCCTCCACTTCGGAAGCCGATTCTCTCCTACCAGGCTATTGCGTCTATGGAAAAATTGTGAGCGTGCAAAGCTTTTTGGGGATCACAGAATTGTTTTGCTTGTGTGACGATTCAAAATTTCCGATATTTTTTAGAGTTTTTTTCATTTCATTTAAAAATTGAAATTCAAATCAATTAAAATCAATAATTTAAATCAATAAATATTTCAGAAATAAACAGCTAATTGATTCTGTAAACATCGAATGCCTTATTAAAAAATAAAAGATTATTTTAAAAACTCTAAAATTTCAATTTTTCTATATACCCTTTGATCTACGAATTTGTGTAACTTCAATAAAATAATGCACTGTTAAGAGATATTTAAATCTTTATAAGAAAGTAAAGACAACCTGAAAAGCTAAGGCATCGAAATGTTTTCTGTTCTAAATCAAATAGTACATGGATTAAATTGCATAATTAAATATCGGAATTTCTGCATTTCGGCATCTGAAGCAGCACGCGAAATTGTTTGGGTGGAAGTTCATTCCATTTATAAACTGAAGTAAATAAGAAGATAAGCAATTAATTTTCAGAACTTTCTTTCTCGCTAAAGAATCGAACCAAGTCAAGGACGACTTTTCGAAACAGTAAATTTAATATTTCATTTTCACAAAGAGAGCTCGTGTGCTACAAAGCGCGGAGGAAAACAAACCCTATTAGAGCAAGATACCCTACAATATTCATGCCACATCTTTACGCTGTTGTGCAGCATTCGATATATCGTAGCAACAATCTTAACATATCTTGTGCTAATAGGGTTGTTAGGCGACACAGCACAAGTAATGATATTTAGCAGTAAAAATATTGCAAAATTTAGGTTCATATCCAAAAGATTTATCAGTCACGACACGTCAGCAGAGTAAAGGAACGATCATCGCATAGCGAGCAGCAAGCCTAAAGTCACCACAGTGTTTGGGCATAAATTAATTTAAATTTCTTTGCTCAAACAATGTTTATGCTTGTATTAATCCATAAGAAAAAACGGATGATTGTGCTGCATTCTGTTGTATTTATTAGATGCTGGAAACACATTTTTTTCTAATATATCAGCAAGAGATTACTGCTTCGCTTAAAAAATCTGTTAATAATGTAATTTCGAAAGGAAACCAAAGCCTACGGCAGGAAGAAAAATTTCAATACAAATATTATCGTAATACAATAGATGTATACAATATAAAACAAAAGATTAGGTAATAAAATACAAAACAATTTAACTAGAAGGATCTGAACCACCTCGCCCCGTCTTAGCATCCGGGATTAGAGGCCGGATTCCTAGTAACCCATCACCTGGTCATTGCCAGACCCTTCCCTAAAGAGGTACGTACTGTCACTGGTGGAGGAACACAAAATCCCAACATTACCATACCCACAGAGGAAGTTCTTACAAAACAATATAATTAAAACAGGGCAATATAAGTAATACAATAAAAATGTCATTATAAATAAAACAAAATACAAACATAATAAATAATTAAACACAAATCATAAATTAAAACATAAATCATAAATTAAAACATAAATCATAAATTAAAACATAAATATGGAATAAATAAGAACCAAACATAAAATAAGCAAGAAATGAAAAATTAATAAAACCTAATAAAATTTTTAAAAACGAAAAAGTACCATTAAAAAAAGACAGAAGCTTATAATTTTATTCAATTTTTGTGAATGGTTGACATTTTCACAGACATAAAGGCCAAGTGGAACTAATCGTCTGACAAATTTTAGCTACATATTGAAGAACAAACAAATGAGTAACGGAAATAGACAACAGAAAATGATGTTTTAATGTATTCTTCGGTGGCATCTTTACAAAAAAACTTAGGGGGCGATGAAAAACTAACCAGAACAAAACAATCGAAAAAACCCATTTAATAACTTCGAAAGAAGTTCATTCTCTTACTTTCTAATATACGAAATACAAAATGAGATTATATTGTCATGGTTATAAATTTGATTTCGATATTTTGATCGTTTAACATTTCGATTTTCTGTGGGTCCTACGTGAAGACCATAATTCAAATTTGAAACTAGCTAGTAAATGAAATCTTCGATTTGATCTATGGACCAGTATTATAGACATGTATTAATTTTTAGGAAGACACGTGAACTTCTCAAAGAGTGTCCGTGTGTCTTTCCTCATAAACACGAACATGAGAGATCTGTAATAAGAACAGAAAGATGAACGACATTTGCATTGCAAGTCAATTCGACATTGCATTACATTGCAGTTCATTTCGAATCTTAACTAATGACGCGCATTAATAAATTCCTTCATATATTAATGTGGAATTGAGAAAAAAATCAAATTACCTCCTTTAGATGAAAGAACTGCAAAACTACAAATGGGATAAAGTTGTCCTCAGGGAAAAACTGAGGACATCATAATAGAAATGCTTTTGCATCATAGTGATTTTGTATTCATATAATATTTAAGTACGATACAATATTTATTATTCACACAATCAATACAAGAAAGATAGCAAAAATGCACAGTCAGAACTAATGGACCTTATGCACCGTTTGGGTTCGAGAGTATAGAAAAACAGCTGTGGAGGAATAAACAAAACGATCGGCCTATAAGAGACTCAGAAATAAAAGCAGTTCTGAGTCAGCTGTTTAAGACTGACCAATGGCTGCCTCCGGCAGGTCACGTGTCGGAGGATGTGACGTCACATGCATAAAGTCCATTTTGCACATCGATTGCGATGTGACGCCTTCTTGAAATAGTGAAAGGCAAGTCCTTATGCGCTGTTCAGCTACAGAAATTATGAAGTTGAGAACCAGATTGCAAAAAACGCTTGGTTTCTGTTCAACTGAGCTAGACATCATATTAAAAATATATTTTAAAGGTGCGTCGTTGATCAAATGCTAATATCTAGTATGAAAGATATAAGACTCTCCTTATGAACTCTTTCTTTGATAGAGAATTCATTTTTAATTTTAATATGAAGATTTGGTTAGTTTCGGGAACATTTATATTCCAGAAGATGGCAACATAATTTAAATTTTCAAAAGCCGTTTACTTTTGAAAATTTCGGATTTTTAATTGAGCTTCGACAGTCTTTCAACACATTTTCTACTTCAGACCAGACAGTTTATTGTAATATGCTGTTTTTTATGACAAGAAGTTAAAATCGAATTTTCATTATTCCAAGTCATACCTATATCTTAATTATATATTTCTAGGCCTCGATTTTATGTTAGCTTCCAATGGATGTTCATGGTGCATATCCTCCAAATGGAGACCTTTTCAGGGATTCAAATCTTGCTCAGATTCAAGAGTTTCTGGAAAGAGGAGGGGATCCGAATTACCGATATTACAGTGGTGTTGCATTATTTCATGTGGCAGTTAACACCGTCTTTGACAATGTTAGAGTGGTTCGAGAATTAATTAATGCTGGTGCCGATGTAAATTTACGCACCCACCTGGATCTTACGCCTTTACATTTTGCAGTATATCATCGAAAAGAACAAGTTGTCCGAGCACTGATTCAGGCTGGAGCCTCAGTAAACACTAAGGATTTTCTCGGAATAACAGTTTTACATCTTGCTGTTTCTAATCCCGTTTCGTTCGGGGACCGGATGGTATATGAAATGTTACAAGATTCAAGGATTATCAGTGAACTATTAAAACATAAAAATGTAGATGTGAATGCAGTGGATTCAAATGGAGAAACTGCACTAATGATGGCTGTCAAGAATGAACGAAACTCAGCTGCCATTCAGTTGTTGCGGAATAATGCGAATCCTAACATATGTAATAATGTTTCCGAGACTCCTTTACATGCGGCATTTGCTCTACCTCCAAATTATATTCAACTTCAGCTTCTTCTCCGTGGAGCGAATATCTATTCCGTGGACAGAAATGGACAAACTCCTTTGGATATTCTCTTGAAAAATATTTTATCCAATCGGAAACGTAAATTTATATTTTTAATACTAAAGGTAATTGCATTTCGATATAACATGTCTAGCGATCTTAAGAGAAAATTCGAAATAGTTGATCAGTTATCGCAGTTTTTTAATAAATGTTGCGATGAAGTTGATCATATGAGAAGGGATTTTATTTCTGGAAACGTAACAATGTATGACTTTATTTGCGATTGCTTTGATGAAAATGATTTCAAATACCCTCTACTGCAGATTCACAAACCTGTAGTTGAGAGATTAATCAAAGATATTTATCCTGAATATTTTTTCGAAATCTTTGAGAATATACCAGAATTCAGTTTGTTCTCAATATTGCAAATGAAAGCCAGTTCGAAAAAACACGCGAAAGCCAAAGGAAATGCGAAAGATCTTGCAGATTTACTCTCGATATTAGACGTTATTTACTTGTTTTCGAAGTATTTATCGCATGTTGATTTTTTTTGTTTAATCGTTGCATTTTCTGATGTGATAATTGCTGAGTCAATGCAGAATTTGCATGAACGCGATTTCAATTATTGTTTGTTTTACTTAAATTGAGAGTGAAATCTGATTTTTAAATTCACTCGGTAAGAATAGTGGATGTATTAAAATTTTAAATTCGTCATTTTTTAAAATAGACGTTCATTGACACAGGTACAGAATTTTGTATATTTATGCTTTTCCGTTTTAAACAGTGATACAAATAATTTTGAACTTAATAATAATTCGGTTTCTTTTGTCGAAAATTTTTACTTTTAAAATCGAATGAGTAGCGAGTAAGCAACCTGTTATAATTTTTTTAGACAAAATTCATTCGTCATATTTCTGAATTTTTATGGTTTTATCTTCGAATGGGAGAAATGTTTTTAAATATTCTTCTGATGTGTTTTTAAAGTTTTATTATTTATATCAATATAAATCTGCTGTGTTTTCTTGGCACTTGCTTGTTATAAAGGCCCACGAGTTACTTGACGACCTTCGGATTATGCCAAGATCGCAGCTGTAATATCCGCAAGCTTTCAAGTTCAAAGTCCTAGAGAAGCTACTAGGTTCCGTTTCCCGTGGCTAGCGAATCCGTAGGATGTCAGGTTTTTTAAAGTTAAATATACCTAACTGGTGCCCGCTTAGCTTCTTCTTCGGGAATATTTTTAAAAGACCAGTGCGAATTCGGAATATTAGCAATAAAGTGACACGTGCTGTTTTCGTAGGACTACAAACGTGTTGGCTGGATTTTATCATCTTGGTGATATATCTCGGTTGATTGTTGATTCATCTCGGTGGCCGCTATAACAAGGAAGTGGCATTTTTAAAATTAAATGCAGGTTTTAAATGATTCAGTTTAAAATGTGTCGTAAAGCTTTTGGTTAGGCACACTGTTAAGTATTTTAACGTGTTAAAGTTCTCAAAGAATCTATACTTCTGATGGGTAAGAAGGGATTTGAAAATTTTGAATCTGTTGTACAAGGCAGATTCACAATTCGATCTCTGTGTTATATTTAAATTTTGTAAATGGAGTTTTTCAAATAGTTCCGAAATTCCCACAATCGAGCTTGTTTGAGAAAAGAATGTATCAGTTATGAATATTTACTTCAGCAGTCATACTTTCAGCAGCTTTTAGGAATAAATCTTATGATTGCTAATGAGGTATGCTTAAAAGTAATAAATGGTTATTGTTATGTTGACTCAATTAATTTCTGTTGCTGAATAATAGTCATAATAAAATGATATTTGGGAGTAGGAGTAAATTACATATATATAAATATATATTAAAGCAATATTTTCACTGGATTTCCAAACTGTTATAATATTAAAAAATTTTGTCTGTTATTATTCGTGATATCAGATCAATTTACTGTAATGTAACAAGTAGAATAAAATGAAATATCATGGTCATGTATTATATCTTGAAATTTACTTTTAATAAAATTCAATTCAATTTTTTTAAAGTTTCTACCTAGTTATTATTCATTGATAGTGGGATTTTGCAGTTCTTTTTCAAGGAAGAAAATATTTAGAAAACGATAAATTCCGAAAAGAAAAAAGTATAAAAAATATTCATAGACAGACGCTTATTTACTGTTCGAACATGGGACGGAATGAAAACTCAGCGTCACGTGACTTTGCTGGCTTCTTTAATGACGTCACAGCACCGCGCTTAGGCGGGATTTTAGTTACTATTTTGTCATCTGCTGTGAAAACATGGAGAAATCAAAACTACCTTCTAACTCTGATTATTTGAATGTTTCTCAAGAAAATGATTAATACATTTTTAGCATAAAGCAAATAAATGACGAATCTTCACCACTGCCAAGTGCTGTTTAGTTTCAGGACGTTGTTTAGAAGCAAGCCAAGTCTCGTAACGCTGAGACCAAACGAGAAGCTACCTCATTCCCTACTGTGTTGGATCCGCAAATTAACAGAACTTTGATGTGCATCACACTTTAAAATTTAAAAATAATTTGTTGAGGGAACCATGAATATCAAGTTATACACAAGATTTGTGATTGACATTTGTTTACAACTCGAATAGGCCCAGCCTACCCAAGAGGGTGTAAGGCCTTCCACAGGCCGGAGGGGGAAAATTAAGCAAAAGAAATGAAATACATTAAAAAATAATTTACAAAGAACCCCAAAAGGTGAGCAGAACAATTTAAAAATCATCATTTACAACAATGAACTAAAAAAAAGGATTAATAGCAAAAACGCAAAAACAGGAAGCTTAACGTTAAAAACACAAAAAGATTAAGAGCAAAGACGCAAATACTAAACTTTAAAAACACATGCAAAACATAAACATAACCAAATTAAAATCAATAGCATTTAAAACAAAGCAGTTACAAACAAAAATCGAGAGACAATAATTGTTACAAAAACTGCACAGAAGCACACAAGAGATCTAACAAAATCTTTACAATGGAGAAGATAATTTAAAACAAAACGATTCCTAAAACCATCGAGAACAGTTAACCGAGTATTAGAATGACAACAAATTGAAGAAAAAAATTTCAAAAGACTGGAACACTCCAATCAAGTCCAGAACTCAGTACTAATTAAGACTATTGCACATACTCCCACGAAGAGAGGGTGTTGTATTCATTAAAAATTCAACTTCAATATTTGAAAAATCCTTGATATTTTAGATCTCTCTAAAGCTAAAAAACTACATTTCCGGAGATTGTGTTCTTGATTTACGTATAAACACACGCACATACTAAATATTAAAAACAACAATTCAATTGTTTTAGGAAATACGGCTCTAAGAATATTTGGATCAAATCCCTCAAGAGTTAGGCTGTATATCTTTTGCTGTATATGTAGACACACAAACAAATTGGCAACGAGCTAAACTAAGAAGATTTAGTATGAAATCTTTTCATAAATATCTTCAACTTCAACCTTCATTCTGTATCGAATTTGGGGTTTTTCTGCGGTCCTACAATAAAATAATCCTTTCGCTTCATAATATGTCGAAGCTCAGTTGCAATGCATCAAATGAGCCGCTTGATTTTAAAATAAACTTCTGCATACCCCGCCGAAATCCTTTTATGCGTTTTTCATTCGATGAAGGTAGTTGCATGGTTTAGTGTAAAACCTGAAATTCTGCCATTCACGATTATGTTGTAATAAAGCATCAAAGTTTCCGAATGATGTCAGAGAGAGATTTATGCGCTGAAGACCCCTTTTAACGGTAATTTTGCTGTTCATCGCTAGATGGCCATTATACATATTACAAGAAAAAATGCTTCAGTGACGACTTTTATGGAAAAACATGGCAGAAAAATAAAAACTAACGTTTAAAATTTCTGAAAATTGATTAATTCTTTTCGTCTTTTAATGCAAACCAGCACAAACTACCGAGTGATACTTGAAAGGATGTTAATGGGATTAGGGAACATAAGTTTCGTTTGAGAAACATATAAATAAATTTAACCTTCCAGCGGGCGCGCGTTTGCGAGAGATACTTGAATTGTGCATCTTATTTCATATTTATATCGTTATTTTACATATTTAAGTGGAATTTTATTTATAAAATCTTTGTTCAACAGCACGCTGATAAATACAGATAACATAAATAAAAGTTGCATTTATTATTTTTTATATAAATAACAAAACAATAACAGACAATATACAGTCACTCAAAAAAGTATTGGGACACTTGGCATGCATAACATGTAAAGCTATTTATAAAAATATTAGTCACATTTAAACAAATACCAAATTAATCAAGAAATGCTGTAACATTTGGTATACAGTATATAAGGAAACTTTTCTTACTATTTTTGAATTACAATTTGATCTAGCGTTTTAAATATAATTTAAAAGCAAACAGTCGCCAAAAAAGTATTGTGACAATATGGAAATGAGAAATTTAAGAAATATATAGCGCATCAAAAAAATTTAATTTACTACTACATATTTGAGACTATAATTTCAGACATAAAGTATCAGCAGAAAAAGTTGCGTATGTAGCAATGGCGAGAAACAAAAGTATTTCTTTTGACGTGCGAAATATGGTAATAAGTTATTGGAAAAATGGAAAATCAGTTAGTTGTATAGGACAAATCTTGAAGTTCAGTAAATCTACTGTTTTTAATATTGATCGCAGGTTCAAGACAGAAAATAGTGTTGGAAACAAGCAAAGATCAGGGTGCCCAAGGAAATTTAGTGAACGTGAAGAGAGGCGGATTGTGAGATTTCACATTAATCCAAGAACTAGAACAGTAAAATTGACTCTGAAATGTAAATGTAGGTTCCGGAAATCTGTAAATCCTGAAACTGTCAGAAATGTTTTAAAAAAACATAAGTATCATGGCAGAGTACCTCAGAGAAAGCCCTACATCAGCAAAGCAAATCGAAAGGCTGCACTGGCATTTGCTAAAATGTGCCTAAAGCAGCCAACAGAATTTTGGTAAAATGTAATTTTTGTGGATGAAAGCAAATATAACATTTTCGGATCGGATGGCAAGCAAAAAGTTTGGCGCACACCAAATACAGCATTGCGTATCAAACATTTGTGGCCTACTGTAAAATATGGAGGTGGCAACCAATTAATCTGGGGTTGCATGGCAATCTCTGGTGTGGGTAACTTAGACTTTATAGATGGTACGATGAATAAATATGTCTACCTTGACATTCGCGAGCGAAATTTAAAGCAAAGTGCGAGAAACTTGGGAATCTCAAGACATTTTAAATTGTACCAGGATAACGACCCAAAACATAGTGCTGATATTTGCAAGTTATGGGTCCTCTACCACTGTCCTGTTGTGATTAAGACCCCTGCCGAGAGTCCAGATATTAATCCCATTGAACATGTGTGGGATTATTTGCAGCAGAAGATCAATGAACACAATATTTCTAACAAGCAAGAGTTAAGAAAACATCTGATCGAAGAGTGGGCAAAAATCAACGGATCATTTTGCGCAAAATTGATGAAATCCATGTCAAATTGACTGCGAAAGGTCATAAAGTGCAAGGGTAGCCAAACAAGATATTATCTATCAAGTTAATATTTTTTTCTTAATTTATTGCAGTGTCCCAATACCTTTTTGAGTAAATTTTCTGACTTGATTTCTTTTACTTTAAATTGTAATCATAATTGCATTAATATATGAATTTTGTTCGAGCTACTATGATATGCATTTATCAAAATGTGATATACTTCTTTTTTGTTTCATTTGTAAATTTAAGTTATATATTATGACAAAATCCTGTTAACTTGTATTGTGTCCCAATACTTTTTTGAGTGACTGTATATATGTAATACGATTCACGATATATCGTGAAATTTGCGTTAGCGCGCCCGCTGGAAAGCTAAGATTGCCGACTGACCCTATGATGAAGAAGAAAACGATTATGACTAGCAAAATACAGCGGCTCCGAAAATTCAGTATACACCACTCATGTTCTTTATTAAATGTCTAAAATAGCAACATAAAATATTCATTTAATATTAATACTTACAGGAATGTTTAAATGCTCACTATAGAATGTATTAAGCAAGGAAACAAAAATAAGGAAATGATAATAACTTAATTGGCTAAATTTTTATGTCGAAGTTCCAAATTTGAGAGTCACAAAATTCATTATACGCTTCATAAAAATTTCAATTTGGACATCAGTAATTTTCTTTAAATGAACCAATGTAATATATTTGATGCTAAAATGCGCCAAGAATTTGTATCCATGAGAGAAATCTGTTTTTATAATTTTTCTAATTCTCAAAATTGGCTCTAGATCTGAAACAAGTAGTGATACTCCGAAACTTGTAATTCGAATGTCTGAATAAGGCAAATCTAGACGTGAAATTTAAAAGACTGATGGAGTAGTCATAGATACAAACAAAAAATCATCCAAAAGTATAAAAAGTCTGAGATAATAACAAAAAAGCCTGTTAGAGTAAGAAAAGGAATTCTCAGTTCGACGACTAAGAGAACATTTTTTGACAAATACGAAAAAATTCTAAACTGATTGCTGTAGAAATTGTTACATCGACGTCTACAGCAACATAAAGGATTGTTTCAGCAGAAACATTTAGAAGGCTGCTCGGGAAAGCTAATTATAAAGGTATTTTTAGATATAAAAATACATTTCATTTCCAAAGTCAATAAAGATAAAAAAAAAAAATTGCTTTTGTTAAAATGCATATTTCAGAGCCTGAAGATTTTTGGATTAAAGTCATATTCAGAGACAAACGTAAATTTAATATTTTTGGAAGTGATGGCCGAATCTATGATTCGTTAAAGCCTGATTCAGAACTACTTGCCCCAAACACCATTCCTACAATCGTCATAGATGGTATAATGGATAAAATAAAGTATTTAGATATATTGAAAAAAATTTAAAACAAAGTGCACAGAAACTGAGTTTAAGGTTAAATTCTATTTTTCAACAAAACAAAGACCTCAAACATAGAGCTGAAATTGTGAAGTTACGGTTATTATACAAGTATAAATGCGATATCGTACTTCACCTCAGTCCCCAGACCTAAATGTTATGGTAAATGTGTGATCTAAATTGTAAATATCTGCTCAGAAACACAAAATTAAGAATAAAGAACACTTAAAACTGTGCTACAAGAAGAATGGTCAAAAATAAACCCACAGATGACACAAACTCTTGTTAGCTGAATGCCATGCCACTTAGAAGCTGTTTTGAAAGCGAAAGGATATGTAACAAAATGTTCGTTCTTATCATTTTTCTTTTCATTGACGAGTTAGACGAACTGTATACGCAATTTTGTAACTAAGAAATGTGTTCCTTTGACATAAAGTTTATGTTAATAAAAATATTATTAATCCTTTGTTCTTTTTTATACATTTTATATGTTTCTAAATGTATTTTTTATTATTATTTCAGCTCTAAAGCTTAAACATGAATTTTTATAACATTTTAACACCTTTAATGAGGAGTGAGAGAGTAGTCTATACTCAATTTTGGGAGCCACTGTATATGATGCAAGAGAAATTCTAAAATACATTATAGTAGAACATCATTGCTTTTGGCAAGAGATCGAAACTTATCTAGTGGTTCTTCAAGAGACCCTCAACAGAACTAAAATTCATTCACAAAACTTTTTTACTATATATTTTTATGATTTTAAATCTGAATTCTCCTAAATAAAGAAAAAAAAATTAATTTATTTTCTTTTATTTTTTAAATTTAAATTTACTTAAAAATTAACAACTGTTAAATTTTATTTAATATTTTTGACTTTATAATCCCCTTCCCCGGATTTTTTTTAAATCTAAATTTTACTTAGAAAGCATTACATTTTCAAATTTGAATTTATTTGCAATTAAATAAGTTTTAAACTTTATTTAAATTTTACTTATGTTCCACACATTATAATCCTTTTTCTATGAATATTTTTTCAAATCTGAATTTTATTAAAAACGAATAATTTTAAAATTTTATTGGATTCTTTTAGATTTAAATTTATTTCTAAATTATTAATCTTGAATTTGATTTTAGTATCCTTGATATTCCAAGCTCCTTATAATTTTTCCCTGAATTTCTTTTCTGTTATAAATCTGGGTTTTACTTAAAACGAAAAGCTTTTAAATTTTAGTTTGAGTCTTTAAATTCCCTACAAATAAAAAAAATAAGTAATTTTATTTAAGACTCATTGATTTTCCTGGATTTACAATTATTTATTCCCTGAAATTCTGAAACATTCAATCTGTCTGATGTTGAAAAGGGACTTCTGCAAAATTGAAATTTAAATTTTTGTAAAAATTAAAAATTTAATATTTTTTAGTTATCGTCTATAGGCTCCTTTTTTACCGTGAAACATACTAGAAATTTCCTTCATCCTAATTTCGATGCTGTTAGAACCCATTCGTTCTTTTCTTTTCCCAGAAAAAATTTCAAAATGTCAGAAGTTCCCTTTTAAAATCAGTCTATTCAATTTGTAAAGTATATTTAAATATCAAAAGGATTACGCTCCCAAATATTTGAAATAATAATATTCGAGATGTTCTTGTATTCAAAATTCATAGTTTAATTTGAAGCTTAATGGCGAGCATGAATAAAATTTGCTTAAATAACGGCCTTATTCACCATCCATGGTTAAACCATGATCAGCGGTTAAATGATGGTTCTGTTATAATAATGCGAAAGCTGACCGAAATGCATTGCCAAATGTATACTTTATTGGGTTGCTATATTGGCATGGTATCTCAATTTCTCTGTTGTTGGCGATTTTTAAAATTACCCTTAGCCTTCGAGCCAAACGAGTTTCTCGCCAACTCGCCAGTTAGGGGATACATCCAGCCGATCATTTCGGTCAGCATTCGCTTGTTCGTGTAAATTCTCTTTCAACCGCTGATCAGGATTTAACTATGGATGGTGAATAAGGCCGTTAATGTGAAATTCAAAGCAAAACAAACTATCAACTTTTGACAATAGCACTGAGAGACTATCAAATTGTCAGAATCATCCCCCCAAAAAAACCCGAGAGCATCATAACAGAAATATTCTTGATTCCAAGAAATTTCGGATTCGTATGATATTCAGTACGATACAATAAAAACTATTCACAGAACCGTTACAAAAAAATTAGTAAAACTGCGCAAGCAAAATTAATTTTTCGTACCGATTGCATATGCAACGCCTTCTTGAATTAATGAAAGGCAAATCCTTAAGCGTTGTTCTGCTACAAAAATGGAGAAGTTGAGAACCATATAGAACCGACGCACAATTTTTCTATAATTGAGCTAGACATCGTATTTAAAAAAAATATTACACTGAAAAAAAATTCTGGTCAAAACTACCAGAATATGGTAAAATTTACCGTATTCTCTGGCTCATATGGAACACCATAAAGTACGGTATTTTTTACCGTAGCAGTTTAGTAATGACTTTATGGTAAAATAACCAGAAAAATATCGTTTATTTACCACGCTGTTTGGTATGGAATTTGGTATTATTACCGTATACAAA
Organism: Araneus ventricosus; assembly: GCA_013235015.1. Taxonomy (NCBI): domain Eukaryota; kingdom Metazoa; phylum Arthropoda; class Arachnida; order Araneae; family Araneidae; genus Araneus; species Araneus ventricosus. The sequence goes on from BGPR01003704.1 coordinate 31,848, forward strand.
GGTATTATTACCGTACACAAAGGTAATACTACCAAATAAGATGGTAATTTAGACCATTTAATTTGATAAATTTACCAGAATAACTCTGGTTCTATTACCAATAAGATGATAATTTAGACCATTTAATTTGATAAATTTACCAGAATAACTCTGGTTCTATTACAAATTATCTGGTAAAATTTGAGATACGGTATGTCCATTTATAATGCCAATTGCATTAATATTTATTTATTTTTGCTTTTTAACCGGTAAATTTTTACTCAATTCTCAACATCACTACGATTTTGAAAAAAAGCAGAATGTTTGTAAATATATAAATGCCTGAGGCAGAGTGAAAAATGAACTATAAAAATAAATACAAAAACTCATTGACTCATTTTTACAAATTGTTAAATTTATTAAGTGATGTTATAATTACTAAAATTTATCATTTATTGGTAATTAAATTTCCTTTATTAATATACATAATATGCAGTGAATTTATTTTAAGTATTTAAGAAAACAAAAGCACAGATTTCAAATCTAACTTCAATTTATTGAACAGTGTATAATACTTATTAAATTTTGAATTGGTAACAATAGTAGTAGTTCAACGTTTCACCAAAATATGGTGCATGGATAGTTGTCACCATAGCATGGTGAAACTTGACTCCATCAACTGGTGCTTTGATTGAACCATGGGATGGTAATACGTTGAACCATGGAATGGCAATACGTTGAACCATGGAATGGTATATATATGGTATAACCATATGCACTGTGCAATGGATTGACATAAAATTGAATTTCTATTAATGATTTCATATAAAATAAATCATTTCAGATTTGCAATAATAAATTTAAAATATTTATCAGTATCCTTACATTTTTCTGCAATAAAATTTGAAGTATTTATGCTGAAATGGAAATAAAATAATGACATATTAAGCTTTAATACTTAATTTGAAAATTTTGAGTGAAGCATAAAAACCACTTGAAGTATCTGGAAATTTAAGCAATGCCTCTGACAATTTAATTTACTTATGAAGAAAATTTTATAGAATATTCAAACTGAATTTTTTTCAAATATTAAAAAACCTCAAGATTGCATTACTGTTCCAATTTCAGAAGAAATGCTTCATTTTTCTGTAAAGATATGAGAGTCCATGCATATAATGGTTTCCCATAAATCCTTTAACAATCAGGTATTTCCCAATACATTAAGTGCGATACATGTGAAGTCAAACTGAGATACTGCCTACTATTACTGTGAATTTTTTTTGTTCATTTATGCAGTACTTGTTTTTAAATTATTAGTTTATTAAAACATTTAAATTGCAAATTTAATTCAACTTTTCAGAGATTAATAATTAGGGAAACTTTAAAACGGAAAATCAAACATTTAATTTAATAGCATAAACAAACTTTTTCTGCTTCATTTTCAAATGGAACTGTATTTTTCATTGAAACACATAATTCTCTAAATTACAAGCTTTCTATAGAAAGCTTGTAATTATACAAACCTGAAAAATAAATTCACAATGAATTGTTCAAGATTTTAGCTTACTCCCTTCTTGATTTCTTTGAAGTAGCTCAATTTTTCTTGTGCTTTTAGACATTTTCCTTTGTAAATAAAAACAAACCGATGCACGTAAGACCACAAGGCAGAAGTGACAACTTCTAGGTGTATACTATATTACAAAAGTACTTGTATATTATAATATTATAAATGTACGCATTTCTAGTCTGCTAAAAACAATACAGCACATATTTTTTTACGATAATATATTAAAACAAGTACAATCGAATAAAATCAGATTAATATAAATTGTCAAATATGGTTTGCAAATAAAAATTCTTGCGCCTATATTTGGAAATGTGTACAGTTCTACTTTATTTTAAAAAATGTCCCTTCCTCTACAGACACAATTGTAACACTTAGATATATTTCCAAATAATTTACTCATAACATTTTGATTACCATGGACATTTAAATAGCAAGAGAACAAGATGGTTTATTGTATTTCACAATGTACTGATGAAATGCTTTTTTGTTTCAAACTTTAACTTTTAATCTTATTAGATTTTTCATAACTGATCTCTATAGTAATAAACATCATTTGAATAAACTAACACATGAACGAAAAGCTTATTTCACTTCAAAAAATTTATTTTTACACTGATTGCAGTTAGTATTGCATCTGCTACATTAAAAAATACATAAAAATGAATTTTATACACAAGCAAATTATTTTATATAACAGCATATTCAATATTAAAAATGCACAGCTTTTGAAACATTTCATTAAAGATTACACATATATTATAATATATTTTATGACAATTCAGAACAACATATTTATCAACAATTTCAGAAAACAATCAGTTCTGACATGCATGCAAAAAAAAGTTTGCTTTTAAATGAATTTTTTCCACGGGAAAGTAATGGTTTGTCTCTATCCTTCAAAGAGAATAAAATTAAGAAATCAATAATGTAATGTGCAGATTCAGTTATATGAAACATGAATATCATAATGTAAATGAAATATTATAAGTAAAAAATAAGTTCAAACGTAAACAAAATGAAGTAAAAAATACATAAAAATGGTGCAATGCAACACTTGAAAATAGCCGTCAACATTCTTTATTCGTAAGGAACTGTGAAAAGTTGATATTGTTTTTGGAGTTTGACTGCTTTGAAAAAAAAAATTGAAAATTTTTCACATTTATTCTTTGGGGTTAAATAAACAATACTTTTGAATAACCACTGAATAATTATATCTATATATTGATAGAGGATAAACATCAACAAAATCCTGAAATTTCAAAATTTTAATATCTTTTGAACTTTCTAACTTGAAACATCCTAGGAAAAGAGTGCTGCTCGTAAATGTGTGACAAGTAAATTTTGTACAAGTACCTTTCCTTAAAATTATTATGATTTTCTCAAAAACTGGTTCATCATTATGAAATCCAGAGACAAGGTACATTCTTGATTTGTAAATCAGACCATTTAATTCTACTTTTTTTTAATGAATAAAATTCCTCATAGTCTGAAAGTAATCGTGTGATCTCTGTTGAATAATTGTTTATATCTACGATTTTCCCACTTATCACTGAATTCTTTTTCCCTATTGGTCGTAAAGATTCCAAATTATAATAGCACTGTAGCTGTTGATGTATTTAGGCCAACGAGCATGGCAAATTTAGATTATTTTTAATGCTTTGGCAACATGTTTAAAATATAAATACTTTGCCTCAAAGCGCATTGACCAGGAACAAGTTAGTGGGCCAGATGCAAGAATAAGTCGTGGATAATGTACAAGAAAATGAAATTTAGGTGTAAATTTAACAGAAGGAAATATCTTTAAAAAGATTGTGATGATCTTGAATCAAGTGTGACAAATGAGACACATAAGATAAATTGATTTTTGGTGCAAGAACAATATCTACTATTTCTTTTAATGTTAAGAGAAGACACCATGCAGGTTCAGAATCTGGAACACTTTGACCAATAAATAATGGCAGAAATCTCAACAGGACTACGTACGGGCAGCAATCATTTTAATACCCTTCTGAGAAGTCTCTGAAATTATGGTTGGTTTGTTAGCAGCATCATAAAACCCAAATTTTGAATGCTTGATCTTGCAATTTAATTGTGATAGGGTTATATACTTCTTAACTATAAAATAATTTATAATCAACGCAAATCAAATGGAACAACACCTTCTAGTAAATCGTGCATTACATCTGGCGGTAGCATGTTACTGCAATGAAAATATTTTAAAAAGTTAAAAGGAAACCATAAACAGATGTATACATTGAATCCTTGTTTACTAAAGACAGATGGTGCTTATACAATTGTTTTGTACGCTGTACAAATTTAGATTCTGTAAAATTAGCCTGCATATCGCTTTTTGTTGCTATGCAAAAGTGACAACAACGTACATTTGTACTAAAATTAGTAACATAGCCACCTATTTGGTGAGCAGCTAAATTCTCACCTATTATAGAAACAATTCCACCTTTAGCATTATGAGGTATTCCTGAAATAATTATTCCATCGGTGTTTCTAATAACTTTAGGTCTTTTATCAGAGGTTAGAAAACTGCTTTAGATCCGAAGTATTTTATATCTGAGTATCTGCACAAAATAGCTAACTGCATATCTTTCACTGAAGAACGATACTTAGATGGAATGTTTCCTAGTGTAAAATAAAATGCGCCTAGCTTGTGTTTTGCTTGATTACCTCTTAATGGGTTAAAAACCATAAATTCATCAAAATATAGCAAAATTTGTATATTTGGAAAACTGAAACAAAGGGTTGTTCTTAAAATTGGTTCCATCATGAATATCTGACAAAATATTTGCATTTTTACTTTCCGATGTAGACATTATACAATCTAAAACTTCATTATTTTTGCAAAATGCTTGAATAGTTTTTATAATAGGTACATAGTGGTAGTTTGAAACTTGAGTTTTCGACTTGAGCATATATTTCACAGGTTCAACCAAACCAAAGTTTTCCTTCAGAAATTTTTTCTGAGCATATTGCGATTTCATAACATTAAAAGTGGAATTTTAATTACTCGCTGCAAGATTATTTAAAACCAAGTTTAGAACATTCTCATTTACTTTGTTTTCTTTAAGAGTTTCTCCTATAGACTGTTTAGTTAATGAAACAGAATCTGTTTGGAATTCATTTACTGCATTTATTAATTCACAAATTGTAGAGCTGGGCAGCAAAAATTTTTCTTGCATTTTCGAAATAAATAATACAACATTTCTATTGTAGTCTGGGATCAATATTGAATTCTCCCTGAAATTTTCAACATGATTGGGACAGTTGTACCTGATTTCTGTTTTTGACATGTGTTAAGATCTCACTTAAAATCATTTAACACATAACAAGAGTGATGCCTTGACAAATGGGACTTAAAAGAAGAATGAACTGTATATTTCAGCTGACAATTCTTTAGAGGGCAGAAAATAATATCATGTTCTTTAAAATGTGAAATAAACTTACACTTTAGAAAAGATTTAAATCCAAATGTTCTATAAGTTAACATATTTGTATTTTTAGTTTTAAATTCATCATGTTGATACAGGTGCTTTTTAAATGACGAAAAAGTGGTAAATATTATGAGACAACTGTTGAAAGCACAAATATAATAAAAATTAGGATCATATCTGTGAACATTCCTTAAATGAGATAAATACAAATGAACATAAGAAAAATCTTTAGCACACAGCAAACTACAAAATAAATAAGAGAAAATGATAAAATGCAATTTTTTTCAATTTGATATAACTTTAAATGTTATGCTTAAGTGATATTCTGCGATAAAGAGTAAGGACTTGACTACATCGATTCATTCTCGGCTGCAGTGCAGAAATTGTTGGCTTCGAAATTTCCAACACTGCAGATCTCCTTCAACATCTGAGGTAACCTAACAAAACAAAAAAATTATGAAATATTGAAAAATCATTTAAATTATGAATAATACCTTTAAGCCCCTAAAAATAAATATGCAAATAAGTGCCCTATTAGCGCATTTTGAGGGCTTCTGGGGACCCTGAATAGAGTCGGGTAAGGTAAGATGGGTAGTCAAAATATATGGTTTATAAAACAGATATTTAAGTACATATGCAGTATTTCGAGTAGGGTATTCAAGATGTTTGTTCCGATTTTCATTCCTCATTCCTCGATTGATACTATCTAACTTTCATACCTCAATAGAGGCCTTGTTTATATAAACTAAATTTCTTCCCACTGCAACTGCCCTATTAAAATGTATACATTGAAATTATCAGTACATTTTGAACGAGCATGATCAGAGCTTTTAGAATTGTGCTATTTGTATAAATACAAAATTTCCATTAACTGTAGTAAACGAACAAGTTCAACTCTTATTTTTCAACTCGTATTCAACAATTTTCAAAATATTTGTTTTTCTCAAAAACTAAACATTTAATAACAATTCTTTTGTTATGAATAGGTAGACTAAATCCATATGATAAATGATATGTGCATATTAATACAGTGATGCTTAGTAGCCTCAAAATGAGAACATTTTCAGAGTCACTGTTATTAAAACTTCAACAAAACATTACATTTATTCTGCTTATTTTGTTTGACATTTTTTTTTATTGGATAATAACACCATTTCCATAAGTCTTGATCATTATTTGTTAAAACTTACTAGCGGTTTTGACACATAAGATTTTTCAAGGTAATTGCAGAGAAAGAAAATTTTGTTCTCATAGAAATAAAAAAAAATTCTATTGTCTCAATCTTATAAACTGGCACCTTGAATACATGTGTCTTTCCTAGACTTTTGTGTTTTAGTGGCTCCACTTTTGCAATCGTCTCTGAATATTATATTAAGCTACACTACCCGTCAACGTTTTAAGAATATGTAAAACTAAATATATTTTTAAAAAAAGGGACAGTTTTTTCTTTCAAAGAAAATTGATTTTTTTTTGTTGAAAAATAATTTATATTCGAAAAATAGAATTACAGAAAAATTTCGTATATCATACCAGAATTTTTATATTTACATCACAAATCAAGTGAAGTGACCTCGTTGTTCCAAAAGAAGTGAATCCAATTTCAAAAGTACTTAAACATAAATAAATGTATTTAGAGTTTTAGGTAATGTTCCCTTCTAAAATCTCAGTTTCTTTCTCTAAAATCCCTTATGTTTGTGTGAGCAATGAAATTTAACTCTACAATGTACTTAAAAACCTGGAGTGGAAAACTACCCAATTACTCAAAACTATTGCATCTTAACATAGGTTAACTTTCTTAATAAATAATTAAATAAAAATGAAAATCATTCAGATTTATATATTTATTTTGTAAATTAATAAATATAATAATTAAAAATGTTTCAATTATGTATTCGATATAATTTAGCAGCATATATTTAGAATAGCTATTCGATATGTTCAAAAATTATATTGAACCTTATACATCTTATTTATTTAAATATTTTCATAACTTGCGTAAATTTAATTTTAGAAACTACATTGTTGCTTTAGAGTTGTCCAGTAAAGAAAGAGAATAGTAATTTCTCCAAAAATAAGATCTCAGAAAATACAGAAGACATGAATAGGAAATAAAGTAGAGACTCTTTAAATGACACAGTTCAAGTTTAGGAGCTATGCGGATTATATGTCGATTATAAGTTGCTTACAATTTACTTTTTTCAATTCTTTGAAAAACTATATATAAATGCATAGATATGAAAGTAAAAAAAATCTAAACACAAAAAAGAATTATACATATTCCACCTATCCATATTCTTCATAAAAAATATATAATTTTAGATATAACAGTTTTAAGAAGCACAGTATAAATAATAGAAAGATGTTCAAGTTATGAAGGAAACAAAACATAATAGGAACATTCTTTCAATTTGTTCTTATGATAACTTGATTTTGATAATTTTCATATTATATTTATGCAAGACTATATAGAATACAGAAAACAACAAAGTTGAAGAAAGAATTGTGAAAATACATATGTGTTAACATAAAAAACCAGCTAAAATATTTAACATACTAGCTTGTTAATTCGTATTACACTTAATACTTTTGCCGTTTTCGACTACATTGACAAAAATCTATTCTTTTCTGCATCAGAATATCAAAACAAATGACCAAAAATGTGCATTTTTAGAAAACTCACCATTAATCTCCTTCTTAAGGTTTACAGTAAGAGTGTGAATAAAGGCGTTCATTTAATGCTTAATCTAATTTACATGAAAACATTTGTTTAAAATTTGATACTATTTTAACTTTGCAAAAACTAAACTAAAAGACAAGATTACACATTCTATAAAGTACAAACTATATTCCTGAAAACAATCATAATATATTTTACATGCTATTAAATAATTGTAGTTTGATTTCTTGTCTTTGAATGCTTGAGTACCGGCATTTTCTATCAACAAATTTGTAAAAATAACTTATTTTTCAATACAATTGCAATCAATCAAAAAATTCTAGAATACATTTTTAGTATTTTTACAAATTTCTTTCTGCACAACAATTAGCCACTAAATTATTTTGAGTTACTACAATTAGGTACTAAAGTATTGTGAGTTATACATTAAGCAAATTAATAAACTTGTGACATCAAAATATCAGAAAAAAAGGAAAAACAATAAACTCACATTTAGATTAGATTAAAATCTAATTTAAAGTTTAAAAGTCCAATAAGGTATCAAACACTATCCTAATGTTAATAATTATAGGGTAGATGATCCAGTTTTGGCCACCTTAAGAGAAAATTTGAAATGGAAATTTCACAGTGGATGACTGTTTAAATCATACTTATACTATTCTTTAGCAAATTTTATTGGCTTTCTGCTAGTTATGACATTTTTCTGAAGAATATTTCAGATTTTGAGTTATGAATTTTTAAATAAATTACCCAATTTGCACTGAATTGGTTTTGGCCACCTCTATGCACCAGTTTTGGCCACACTAATATTATATTTTTAACAGACATTTTAATGAATTTTAAGTAAAAATAAATCATTTTTATGCAATATATAGTTTAGTACATTATTTTCTGTTATTTTAAATGTGATTTTTTTGAGGAATTTTTAAAGATATGTAATAAAATTTACCTAAGCTGATTTTAGCTGTCAGTTTAAAAAAAATAAACAAGAATGCAGAAAAGAATAATTTAATTTGGTTGTAAAATACAAACTATAATTCAATTTGGTTGATAAAATACAAATTATATATGCTTGTATAATTTTTTTTTGCTAAAATATGAAACAAAAAATGGGGAGAGGAATAAACTTAACATTGCAAAAGCATAAATTTTTTTAAAAATCTTACAAATCAAGAATTTGCATTATCATACTCACTAACAATATCCACAAATATGTATTTTTATAATTTTTAATTACAACATTAATCAAATTCATCAATCATTTTTAAAATTAGAGCAATCCATGCATATAAAAAAATATTCCTCATCATTCAAGTCAGGTTCCTCAAGTTGAAATTTTCTAACATAAATGTGAGGTAAACATTCAAAATGGAGATGTTTTTGACATTCCATTTTGAATGGCCTTTACCAACTTTAGATAGTGAGTAGCAAAATTTTTTTATGGAAATGCTACCTGCCTTCTTATTTTTAATTGGAGCCATTACTATGTAAAATGAAAAAAAACAAAACTAAATCAGTTACTTTTATTTTAGAAACAAAACTAAATTAGTTGATTTTATTTCATCCAGGAATTTTTAAATTTATGTAATGGTTTAAAACATGTGGCTGATTTATGTGTGGCCAAAACTGGAACATGTAGTGTTCGCACATATAGTAAATTTCAAGTACCAGTTTTGGCCACCGCCCATTTAATCTTAAAAATAACTAATTTTGATATGAAATCAGAATAAAAAGAAAGCTTACCTCATTAACCCTAAGGGTAATAAGTTTTAGATTAATCATTTAATTCTGAGAGCTTGATGATGAACAACTGCAAATACTTGTTCCTTAACAAAAGCCTTAACAGTTGCGAGTTTACAATAAATGCTCATGCATTTAATTTTTTTACAAATCACATGTTTGAGAAAAAGGAACCAATCAGATTGAAAATAGTAAAATAAGGATTGTTTAAAGTATTTGAATGCTTCTTATTACTTGATTTGAAATTACTGGTTTAATTATTGGAAAAACATATCCAATGTGGCCAAAACTGGAGCATCTACGCTACTATTAAAATACGAATAAATCAAAATACAAGCTGATCAAATATTCCCTATATTAAAACTGACAACCATTAATAGAATTTTTCGGTAATGAGTATGGAGATTAAAAAAAAAAGGAAAAAACATTGCAGCAATGTAAATAATTTATTTTAGAATACAAAGGTCATAGTGAATAAAAGTCCGTCTTTTAAAAATGATGATACATAAAATATCAAATTATTTAATTTTTGCTTTTAACATTATCTGATGTAACAAAAAAAACTATTGCAAATTGAATAATTTTGACGCATTCCTTTTCACCATACACATGAAAATAAAATTAAACATACCTTCATACGTTTGTAATAATTGTTTAATAACCTAGTATTCATAATCTTAATTTTTAAAAAAAGTAAAATTTCGACATTTTATTTCAGGAAATGGTAGCAAAACGAACTTAAACTTAATTGACTTATGAGGAAAAGGTATTTAAAAATAAACGGCAATTAAATATTAAATTATTGGCAGAACATCGATGAAGAATACATTAAATGCATTAAGGAAGTGAACAAAATATTTTCATTTTTTTCACATCGTAAAAACTGCTATGAGAGCATCGTAAAACAGCTATGAAAATGAGCTAAGAAATTTGCTAATTATTTAAAGATTTTTAAGTTTAATTTATAAATTCAAATGTAATGGGGGTCGAAGGCCACCGACTCGGCATAAACAAAAAAAAATAGTTTAATATGAGTGACATGAAAAGAAACTACAAATAAAGTATTCTTGTGAACATATATATGCATATATCTATTTTTTTTTTTTCTTCGACATTCAATTTACTCAGCTGACAAATTTTTAACAGGGTTCATACACATTTCCTTAAAAGAAAATCAAGGACTTTTAAGGACTAAAAAACCCAAAAAATAAGGACCTCTAAATTGAATAAACTTAACGAATTGTTGCACGCATTTTTAAACAAAATGTCTCATTTTTGCAAATTCAACCTATTAGATGATAAAGTATAATATAAAACAGAAGATACATTACAAATTTAACAGGTCAAAAACTCTTAAAAATATGAGTTAATAAATTGATGAAAAAAAAACCCATGAAACTGGTAATCAAATATCTTTTAATTCCAAACTTTTTTCATTTAATTTTACATCCAAGGTATTTATTTAAATTTTTTTCAGTAATTGTTTTTCTTAGTTCATACGATTGAATAAATAAATTTATGTCCTTTGACTTTTCAGCCTCATTAGCTAAATCATTTGCTTCCCCATTTGTTTGGTGTATTTGGTTTGGAACATTTTCTTTTGCTTTAAAAAATCTATTTCTTTCTAGAGCTTTTTGTTTCAGTCTCTTCTTTGGATTTTTCATTTTCTAAATACTGCATGTATTTTCTCTAGCCGAGGTGGCAAAAAGTAAGGACTTTTTAAAAATGGGCCATAAAAATAAGGATTTGTAAGGACTTTTAAGGACTAAATATAAAAGTAAGGACTTTTAAGGACGCGTACGAACCCTGTTTAACTTTCAATAAATGAGAAATTTTATTTAAATACATACTTACAAATAATTTAAATAGATATATATTTAATTCAGCATTACCGAAAAATGAATTCAAAATAAAATTTAGTACTTACCAGTGAACTCCTGTACCAGTTCTCCAGTCCTTTAGCTTTTTAATCCAAATACCGCCAATGCGAGAATGTCCCGTCATGCTAAACATGGCCGAGCGAACACAGAACGATGCGGCGGCACTTTGTTGGATGGAAGTAGTTAAAGTTCTTCCTCAAGTATACCAATAAATCACTCAAAATAAGGACATTACTGAAGCTTTGAAGTATGAAAAGATTCTATCCCCGGATGGATCAATCGATAGCGGCGTCTGTTTTATGTATCTGTTAAGCGGGTAGCGCAATTTACTCAGTTTCACTTAGTGATGTAAGTTTCAGTTTGGAAATGAAGTTATATGAAGAGGTGAGATTTAACATCTGGCATAATAAAAAAAAGTAAATTCACTAATACCATTGTATTTGGTAGGTGCTAGAGTTATGAGCACGGTCAAATTACCGGAAATATGGTAAAATGAACGATACTTTCTGAGGAATAATCTGGTAATTTTATCGTGATTCTCGTAGAAAAACGAAGTGTATGGTATGAAAACCGTTTTGCTGATAAATTAACTTTTCAGCGTTGTAATTTTACTAAACATGTTGGTAAAAAGAGCCAAAATTTCGAAAACCAGAAATTCTCGTAAACCGTTACCAGAATGAACAGTAAGATTATTAAATAAATGATTTAAATACCGTAAATTTTGTTAATTATCACCAGAATTCTGGTTTTATTACCAGAAATGCCATTACCATACAAATATGGTTTTTCTGCCAGAATTTTTTTCTCAGTGTAGTGTCCGCCGCTTATCAAATGATAGCAACTAGTGTGAATCAACTAAAACTCTTTTGGTGCACTCTTTTTTTGAAACAGAACTTATTTTTTAACTTATTTAGAACTTAGAAATATTCTTGCTTCTAAGTAATTTCGGATTTGTATAAAATTCAGAACGATACAATAAAGGTGTCTCTACTGGTACCCCCCGGTGGGGGGGGGGGGGGGGGGGGGGGGGGGGTTGCCCCCCCCACAAAAACACCAAAAAACACCCCCCCCCCCACCCCACCCGGGGGCACCAGAATAGACTCCAAAACCTATTCAATCAACTGTTACAAAAAAAAATTAGTAAAAATGCACAATCAAAACTAATTTTTCGTACCGATTGCATATGTAACGCCTTCTTGAATTAATGAAAGGCAAATCCTTACGCGTTGTTCTGCTGCAGAAATGGAGAAGTTGAGAACCGTATAGAACCAACGCACATTTTCTCTATAATTGAGCTAGACATCGCATTTTAAAAATTATTAATAGTGAGCCGCTTATCAAATGATAGCAACTAGCGTGAATCAGCTAAAACTTTTTTGGTGCACTCTTTTTTTGAAACAGAAAATACTTTTCATTTCCATATGAAGCTTAGGGGGCCGTGGTGGCATAATGGTGAGTTCACGGCGTCGGAGAGTTCTAGGTTCGAAACGCGATTCCACTGAAGATCCGCTAGGGGACCACGCTAAATCACAAGTAGTGGCGAAACGTCCTCCCGTTCATGTGGTGCTACACAACTCACCCCGACCCAGGACACCCTACAGGGTTTGAGGTATTAAAGAGTCGGAGGGGAAGAGAACTGAACAGCAGCAGCAGGAGAAGGACGCAAGCCCCACTCGCATTTATTTTTTTAAATGTTCTCATATATACATACTACACCTCGAACATGGATGGAAATTATAAACATATATAAAAATTTCATATTACAAAGGCTCAACCAACCAAGGGGACAATACAAATAACAGCATATCGAGAGGAAATTTATTGACTAATAAAAATTTACTTTTACCGGGGAGAAACAAACAATACTTTCCTAATTAAAATTACTATGTGTAAGATGCAGCGCAAATATAAAAATAAAAGCGAACCCGCACTCAAAACAGACACAGACAAATTATACCCTGTTAGCACCGGGTATTTTACGATATCTCTACGATGCAGCCACGATATTCTGAATACCGCACAATATCATTGAGATATCGTACGAATATCAGACAGCATCTTGTACTAATACTTTATCGAGCAACACACAAACAAACTCAACACGCAAAATGAATTGGTAATAATTTTTTTCCTTTTAAAAAAATATAAAAAAAAACTAATCCTTTCTCACACACACAGCTAATCAATTTTCATTGTTCCAAGGCATAACTATATATATCTTACAAGTATAACGGGTGTATTCTCGTACCCCGGTTGGGTTGGGAGCGTTTCGCCTTTCGACCGCGGGACGTTAATGGCTTTTTCTCGACCGAAAGAAGGGGCCTGATTCTCGTACGTCGGTCGTTTCGAACATCTCGCTTTAAGCTAGGAAGTGACGTATTTCTGCTGCGTGCGCAGCAAATCAAGCTATCGTCATGCGATATTTTTGTTCATGGTTTCAGATTCAGTTTGAGTTTTCAATCGCCAAAGGAACTATGGCGAAGCGTATATTTGTTTCGCAATTCGAAATTATGTCGGATTATTTTGAAAAATATCCACAAATTTTAAGTTTGAATGTTGATCGCATCTTTTCAAAAGACTCCAAGAGTAAGAGGTGGGAAGATTTAATTTCTGCTCTTATAAGATGCATTATAATGCATCTTTCTTGCTTTCATAAGTCCATTGTTAAGGGGGGTTAAACCATTTATCTTTTACAAAATATACATTTATAATAATATTATACATTTATAGAACATAAATTGCAGTCTTTTTTTCAATATATTGATGTAATTTTACCAGTTTTCCCGGGAGAGGAAAATTAATAAAATTTTTTCCATGCCGATTATTTTAACATGAATAAATCTTATAAATTAATATTACAAACCATTTATTTATTTTTCCAATTACATAAGAAAATAAAACATGAAAACATGTTATTAAATTCAACAAGTTTTCACAACATTAAAAAAAATTACATCTTTATAAAGGAACAAGAAAAATTCTTTTATTGTCAGATTTTGCAATTACTTTGTAAATATCTGACAAATTTCTTTGAATTAAAACCCAAATAAAAAAATTGTAATGATATATACGGAATGAGGAAAGTCATTCCACACTCAATATTTAAAAAAATGTTTAAATGTTACCCTAATTTAATTTAATTATTTAATTTAATAAGAAAATATTAAATAATTAAATTTTTAAATATAATTGATCTTAGGTAATTATTGACTATCTTGATGGAGTAGTAAAAGATTTAACTACTTTTGAAGATTTGATTATTTTAGATTGTCGTATTAAATTATTAGATTAAGTTATTTAAATTCGATAACAGATTTAACTACTTTTTAAAAAATATAAAGTAATAGATAAATTCTTCTTCAGATTGGTCAAATGGATTACATTTATCCCGATAAACCCTTTCAAAACACAATTAACGTCTTAGCAGCCTCCATTTTAAACGAAAATTTGATAAGTTCTGATATCGAAACACTTCTCGCCAGCGAATAGCGTTTACGTCAGGTACAGAGCTGGCGAGAAATCGGAGTCCTTTTTTCGACCGAGCGAGATCCCAAGCGGTTGGAAAAACAGGTTCGAGAATCGCACTTGTCGTTAACGGGCGGAAAAGGTGTCGTCTCCCAACCCAACCTGAGTACAAGAGTAGACCCGTAAGGGGCTGTCCATAAATGATGCCCCCCCATGTCATAAAGTGTCACACTTCACCATACCCCCTCCCCCTCCCGTCACATGTCACGCTATATTACATAAACATTTACTTACAGTTCAGAAACGAAGCACTGTGTTACAGATCATAATTCAAATTTTATTTTTAAACTTTAACTATGTATTTTACTGACATTTGTGACCATAACAATAATTATGATTACAAGTGTACTTATTTTGTATGAAATAAGATTAAGATTTACAACAAGAAACCTAAATAATATACAATAGTAATAAAATATTAATATAAAAGAGAAATTGAAAACAGTACTATTTTGGAATTTGAAATATTTTGCTTTAAATCTTATCTTTGAACACAAAATAGTCTTAAACAGATTTAATTTTTAAAAAAAGACACCTCAATAAGATCAAACTATTTGTGCCACTACCAGTTCTACCACTCACACAGGTGGGGCTACGTATCTTTTGTTGGACATTTCAATTGTGTGACAGGAGGAGGTTTTCTTCTAATGGTGAAGAATTTCTGCTGCTACCATATTCTCAGAACCTACCTTGAATGCCTTTTTCGGAAAGAAAGGAATATAAGTGGAAAAAAATCACAATAAAGTTGTTTTAGCCCCGATTAAAAAAATACCCTCAAATTGTGGCAATTTCAAAATAACTTCAAAATTTAATCTGCTGATTTTAAATGTTTTTATTTTAAACAAAATATGTGATATCACACTTATTGTTACCCCCTCCCCCCCTTGTCACAATTTCGCGAACCCCCTCTCTCCCCTCCAAGCGTGACAACATTTGTGGATGGCCCCTAAGTTAATAGACCTGGATTTTATGTTTCCTTCATGAGGTCCTCCTCAGCGCATAACCTCTGAATTGTAACAATGATTTAACGCTTTCAGAACAGAATAGTGGATTCAAATTAACGAGATTATAGGGTTAGAATTGTCTCCACAAAAAAAAACCAGGGCATCATAATATAAATATTCTTTCCTCACAGTTATTTCGGATTGGTATAATATTTAGTACGATAAAAAAATTGTTCACAGAATCATTACAAGGAAGATAGTAAAAATGCATACTCAGAACTAATTTTTTGCACTGATTGCGAAGTAATGCCTTCTTGAATTTGTGTAAGGCAAATGCTTACTTGCCGTTTTGCTAGAATGAATGAACGCACAGTTTTGTTGAACTGAGCTAGGCGTCATATTTTAAAAACAATAAAAGTGAGCCTTGTAACTAGTATGAGGCAGCCGAAACTCACTTTGTTTGCAAGAGAATGAATTTATTATTTTAATATGAGGCTTTGATCAGTTTAAGGAACATTTCTGTTCTAGAAGATGGCAGCAGTTTTGCGAATCTGATAAGGCGTGTATTTCAGAAAATTTCCAGAGAAAGTGAAGTTTTAAATAGGTTTCGAATGTTTTGCAACCCATTTTATGATTAACCTTTGTGTCTCGTACTGTTTTTTCTATGACAAGAAATTAGAATTGAAGTTTCGTTGTTCCCAGGCATCTTATAAGTGTAAATTTCTGCGTCTGTATTTTATGTTTCCTTCTTATGGAGTTTCCTGTGGGATATCCTGATCAGTGGATACTTTACAATGATTCAAATCTGGCTGGTATACAAGAGTTTCTGAAAAGAGGAGTTGATCCGAATTACCAAGTCAGCAAGGGTTTTACAGTGTTTCATGAAGCAATATGCAACCCATTTGACAATATTGGAGTGGTTCGGGAATTAATTAATGCTGGTGCTGATATAAATTGTCGCACCCATTTGGATTTTACGCCTTTACATTATGCGGTACTTTATCGGAAGAGACTTGTTATTGACGCCCTGATTCAGTCTGGAGCCTCAGTCCATGCTAAGGATTTTCTCGGAGCAACAATTTTGCATCATGCTGTCACTAGATGGGAATTCCACATGCGAACCGGGCCATTTGTATTTCATCGTGATATGTGGGTTATCGATAAACTGTTAAAACTTGAAAGCATAGATTGCAATCAAGTGGATTCAAATGGAAATACGCCACTAAATCTGGCCGTCAAAGATCAACGGTTAGACATAGTGGTGAAGTTTTTGGGTAATAAAGCAAATCCAAATATATGCAATAATGATTTGGAAACTCCTTTACATGTGGCACTCGCTCAACCACTGGGTTATATTCCAATTAAGCTTTTGCTCAGTGGAGCCAATATCTATTCTGTGAATAAAATTGGACAGACTCCGTTGGATATTCTTATGAATATTATGAATAATGACATAGATAGTCAGACGAATGAGTGGGTAATGTTAGTCTTGAAAATTATTGCATTTAAATATTCCGTAACAAGCGAACTTAAGCGGAAAATAGAACTTATTCCTCATTTATCTCGGTTTTTTAATAAATGTTGCGATGAAGTTGATCATATGAGAAGCGATTTTATTTCGGGCAATTTAACAGTGCACGACTTCGTTTGGAAATGTTTTGATGACAATGATTTTAAAACTCTTCTACTTGAGATTCACAAACCTTTAGTTGAGAGAATAGTCAGAGATGTTTATTCTGAATATTTTATTGAAATCTTGGACATGATACCAGAATTCAGTTTGCTTACAATATTGCAAATGACTGCCCGCTCAAAACGGCACGCGAAAACCAAAGGAAAGATGAAAAATCTTGCAGATTTGTTCTCGATATTGGACATTGTTTATTCGTTTTCGAAATATTTATGGAATGTTGACATTTTTTGTTTAATTGTTGCATTTTCTGATGTGATAGTTGCCAATTCGAAGGGGAATTTGTATGAAAGCTATATCTTTCATATCTTTGATTGAAATTGAAAAGATAATTCTAATTTATAACTTGCGTAAAATGGTGATTGCATTAAAATTTTTTTGCAAGAAAATTTCAGATAATTGCACATTTAGCCTTTTACGTATTAAGCATTGACATAAAAAACTTTAGTCTTAATAATGCGGTTTCTTTTTTTTAAAGATTTAATTTTAAAAACATAAGTAATTAATAAGCAGCCTATTATAATAGTTTTATACAAAATTTTAGTTGTTTTATTTCTGAAAATTCATGGCTTAATAATAGAAAGGGTGAAATGTTTTCTCCAAATATTCAACACATCTGATGAGTGTTTTCCAAATTAGTGACTTTTTCAATACTATCAGTTGAAAATGTTGGATAAAGCTATTTCTGATGCAAACTGTTAAATATTTTTTTGCTTCTTAAAGTTCCATGAGAAGCAATAATTCTGCTCTGTAAATGGGTTTCAATATTGTTGATGTGCTTCACAAAGCACATCAACAATATATATTCTTTCTCTGTGTAATATTTAAATTTGTCATTTGGAGATTTTTTAAAAACAATTCTGAAATCGCCACAATGTAACTTGTTTATGAAAAGAACGTATTTGTTGATAATGAATATTATATTTTCAGCAGCCTTTACGAATAAACCTTATGACTATCATTTAAATAAAGTTTAGAAATAATGAATGTTTTTGGTTATATTACCTCAATTAAATTATATGGTTGGTCATAATAAAATATTTTAATTTGAACGTGTAAATTTTTATACTAGTATATAAGATATTGAAGAAATATTTTTCACTGGATTTTCAAACCGTTATGAAAATAAATATTTTTTATCGATATCAGATCAATTTTTTGTAAAGCAACCTACTGAATAACAGCTTTATCATACTCCTAATTGCATAATGAAATTTAATCTTGAAAATTACAATTTACAGATTGATTGTGTAATTGTGTAAGATATAATTTACTATACAGTGTATTGTATAAAGAAAAGGAAGCAAGTTTTGGAGATGGTGTCATGGCTTTTTTGAAATGGAATTTGGTTTTATCGAAGATCTTCTTTTATTTGAGCTTTGTAATTAAATTTTACGGAGAAGAGTAAGCATTTTGAAGCCATAGAAATTTGGAGTGTGGGGATAAAATTCTTTGTATCGTACACATCATCTGACCTAATTGAAAATTACACTCAATAGATACCTGCCTTATAACTTCAATATGGGGCGAGGATTAAATATTTTTAATCATAAAGAGAAAGTTGGTTCTTTATTATAAATGAATACTTAAAATGATAATTAAAAGTGTGTGATGGAAGTTAAACTAATTTATTATAGCGCGTATGAAACAAATTTTAAATATATCCCTGCTACAAATATCTTTTTTTAAACTTTTTCAATTTTATGCGTGTCATTCATATATATTTTATAAATGTCAATTTACAATTTTTAGATCAACCATCGTAAATATTTACTAGGAGTTAAAAAATATTAATATAAGTTTTCGAGGATTATTGGAATTTTTTTCCCAAGGTATTTCAGAAACCACTATACATTCTATTACATTTTACTTCCTATGCGAATACTGATTGTAGAATAAAATTCAAAACAGGTAATTTATAATTTGGATATCCAGAGAAAACAGATTTTAATAAAAATATATTTAAATCGATGATGAGGCAAAAAATAAGTTTGAGTAACTCATAGCCTTTGAATGGCAAGTTGATATGCCAGTCTGCTAGCTGATAAGACTAAATTAATGTTCTAATTTTAGTTTCATCTTTCTGATT
Source organism: Araneus ventricosus (assembly GCA_013235015.1). NCBI lineage: Eukaryota > Metazoa > Arthropoda > Arachnida > Araneae > Araneidae > Araneus > Araneus ventricosus. The sequence continues at coordinate 51,385 of BGPR01003704.1, forward strand.
CCAAATAAAAAATTGTTAAGCTAGAGTTTGTCACCCATGGCAATTCTTTTAGACACTAACCAAGAATCTTGCTTACTATATGAAGCAAGTAAACAAGTCAATTTTTGTGAAATCATTTTGAATATCAGCCCTTAAACGCGTTCTTCTGGAGCAAGAAAATACCTGAATGTTCACCGCCTGCTGAAAATCTTAGGGCCGTATTCACCAAACTTGATTGATCCAGGATTAAATCGCGAATCAGCAAATCCGAGAATCAATGCTAACACTGGATCAAAGTCCTTCGGTATTCTCCATCTACGGATTACGTGATCCATGGCTTAACTGGAAGAAAAATGTAAGCCACGTTTTAATTGGACAATAAGCGAACTTCGCCGAAATTTTTCGTTCCGCTTCAATCAATGGATGACAGAGACGTAATATAAACATTATCTCGTGTGTTTTGATCAACTAACGCCGTATTTTGATCCTGTCGTTTTATTCTTGTTGTTGCAATAATTATGGATCGTAAAAGGGAGAATTTTACAGAAATTAAGGCCGAGGCTTTTCTCCTCTCCTTAGATAAATTCAAATCGGTAATTGAAAATAAAAAAACAGATGCAACAACTAATAAAGACAAGACAAGTGTCTGGTCGGGATTAACTGCCATGTTCAACAGTTTTCTCGGAGTTGCAAAAAGAAATGCGAAACAATTGATCATGTACTATAAAAATCTGAAAAGGAAAGGCAATAAAAATCAATCCAATAGGAGATTTCAGATTTTCAAGACTGGATTTGCCTGTATCTTTATTTAACCTTCTAGCGGGCGAGCGTATGCAAGAGAAACTTATATTGTGCATCGTATTAGATATTTATATCGTTCTTTTATAAATTTAAGTGCAAATTGTATTTATAAAATCTTTGTTTACTATTAAGCTAATAAATACAGATAACATAAATAAAAGTTGCATTCATTTTTGTAAAACAACACGATATATATATGTAATAAGATGCACGATATGACGTAAAATTTGCGCAGGCGCGCCCGCTGGAAGGCTAAATGATAGCGCGATAGAAAGGCTACATTGTTCATATAGTCCAAATCATTCGCTCTATCTGGATGAACAGATCTTTTCCTTCTTTCGATTATTTCTAAACTTTCAATATCGTCTGAATACGACAATCCATGGTCTGCCATATTTGTTTTGATAGAAGGTAGAAGAGAAATACGCATGCGTAAAACGAAAATCCACGGATTATCACTGTTAATCCTCCGATTTCTGAGGATCAAAAACAGGGTGTTAAAATAGCCGGCAATATCGGGATTTTCGTTGGGGAATACGGATTTTCATATGATCAAGGGATTAACACTGATTCGAGGTTTAATCCGAGTGTTAAGGAGTTGGTGAATAAGGACCTTAAAGCAATATACAACTGACAGCAATATAACATGTTTATCTTTCATTCCTTCTGCGCTGTTATGTAAACTAATCAATCGTCTGCATTGAAAACTTTCCCTAAACCAGCAATTTTTCATAACAGTAGAAGCTTTTCTGGTTCCTTATTTCTACAGTTGTAGTTTCAGAAAGTGTGATATACTGATGGCACTATGTTTTTGTCCGCATTGATTGTAATTTTTTTTTTCAGAGAAAGGATCGTGAAATAAAATGCTGCATATTTATCTTGTCTCTCGGGAAAGGACAATGTTTTAAAGGGTACTGTAGTACAAGTCTGTTTATGAGAAAAGTTTGATTTTATGTCCGCTTGTTCATAGTGAAGAGATTCCGAAGATAGACCGGTATCATAACTAAAATTCTGTTTGATATATGGGTTATGAAAGAGGATTATTAAGTTGTAACGATAAAATCCACTCTTCATTTGCAGACATAGAACCCCATACAAGGACTGAGCTTTCCTCATCCTTGATTGTAGAAACGGTGTTTGGGCAATTAGTTTATAATAGGGCACCCGCATTTCATAGCTTCCACAATCATTTCCAAAAATATTAAACTTGTGTTTGTCTCTGAATATAACGGTATTCGAAAAATATTCGGGCCTTGAAATATGCTTTTTAAAAAAGCAGTTTTTTTTAATCTATATTGATTTTGGAAATGAATGTTTTTTAATGTTGACAATTCCATTATAATTTGCTTTCCTGATCACCCTTCTAATAGTTTCCCCTTATACACTCATTTCTATTGCTCTAGGCGTCGATATATCAATTTCTACAGCACTCATTTAGAATGTTTTCGTATTTGTCTAAAAGTGTTTCACTTAGTCGTCGAACTGAAACTTCCTTTTCTCTCTCTACCGCCTTATTTGTTATTAATCCAGGCTTTTTATACTTTTGAATAATCTTTTCTATGCATACATGACTGCTCTGAACATTCTTAGCTATTTTACGTCTAGATTTGCTTATTCAGACATTCAAATGACAAGTTTTGGGGTATCGACACTTGTTTCAGTTTTAGACTTAATTTTGAGATTTATTTCAAATTTAATTTCTAGTGAATATGATATAATGGTGTATTGAAGCATGAAATTTATTACACTGGTTCATTTAAAGAAAAGAACTGGTGGCCAAATTTAAATTCTTGTGAAGTCTATACTCAGTTTTGTGACTTTCAAATTTGAATTTCAACATGAAAATTTGGCCGATTATGTTATTATCACTTCCTCATTTTCATTTCCTTGCTTAATATATTCTGTAATCAGCATTTTAACATTCCTGTAAGTATTAAAATTAAATGAATATTTTAAGCACGTATTTTGGATGTTTAATGAAGAATATGAGTGGTGTATATCTAGCCATTTTAAAATAGCCGATAGTTTGTTTAAAAACTTTTATTTGTAAAATATCTCATTTTAAATTTGAAATCATACAAATGGATCAAAAAGCAATGATGTGAATAACTATTTAACAAATAAACTATTTTTTAGATTTTTTTTGTTTTGAAATTCAAATTCATTTGACATGAATGCTCGCTGGATAGCTGATTTATCTTTTTTATAGTTCGGGAAAAATTTGCACTGATGCTAAAAAGGCTTAATTACTTTTTCCTTGGACTAAACTGTAAGCATGAAAAATCAATCAAATGTCTTTTTAAGAACTAAAGATTATTTTATCGATATTTGATGGTCCCGCAGATTAATTTTCTGTTGATCGGTCGTCTGTGAACACGATAACTCAAATTTGAATTTGGCTATAAGGAGGAAATTTATTATGTGATTTATGGATCAGAATCATAAACCGGTATGCAGAGAGACAGCCCGTATGTATAAACACGAATAAGATTACTCCAATAGAAGGCCAGCAAGGTGGATAAAGTTTTATCTTCGATTTCAATATCTAGATCATCAATCTATTTCAAAATTTGGACCATGTGTTTTGTTGTGTATGCAGGCAAACAAAGAAATATGCAACAACCTAAAGAAAGAAGATCTAGTACGAAATCTTTTGATCAAAACCTAACTCTTCATCGAATTTTGGGTCACATTTTTCTGCTGTCTTATAAAAAAATCTTTTCTCTTTATATTAAAGACAAAGCTACACATCAATGACCCGTTTTATTTTAAACAGACTTCTGCGGACTCCGCCGAAATGTCTCTTTTGCGTATTTGACTCGATGAAGGTAGTTGCACCGTTTAGTGTAAAATTTGAAATTCTGCCATTCACAGTTATGTTGGAACAAAGCATCAAAATTTCCGTCTGATGTTAGAAAGAGACTTCTGCGGTGCAGACCCCTTTTAACATGAATTTTCTTGTTCATCGCTAGAGGGCCAATATACATATTACAAGAAAAATACGTGAACTATGACTTTCATGGACAAACAGAAAAAAAGCCAAAGTTTAAAATTTCTGAAAATTAATTTTTTCGTCATTACACCAGCTACTTCCTACTTGCAAACATAGTAATGGAATTAGGGAACATTTCCAAATTAACAAGTTTTGTATTTAATTATTTCTGGCTTTATAATAATTTTCCCTGAATTTTTTATATCTTAATTTTACTTAGTTTATATCTGAATTTTACAGCTTCAAATTTAAATTTATTTTCAAATAAATAGCTTTTAAATTTTACTAATATTCCAGACTTTATAAACTTTTTTTATACTTTGCTTTTCAAATCTGAATTTTAATTAAAAAGGCATAATTTAAAAATTTTCTTAGATTCTTCCAGATATAAGTCCACTTGTAAATTATTAATTTTTAAATATATTTAATTATACTTGAAAGTACTGGCTTCTAATTATTTTTCCCTTAAATATTTTCTGTTATAAATCCGAGTTTTATTTGAAAACGAATAACTTTTAAGAATTAGTTTATTTTGAGTCTTGTAATTTAAACTTTCCCACAAATAAATAAATTCTGAATTTTAGTTAAGTTTCATTGATTTTCTTGGATTGATAACAAGTTTCCCCCTGAAATTCTGAAACATTCATTCTTTTTGATGTTAAAAGAGAACTTCTGCAAAATTGAAATTCGAATTTTTACAAAAACTAAAATTCTAATATTTTTTTGTCGTCAATATGTTTATTTTTAGCTGTCAAACATACTAGAAATAACCTTAATACTAATTTCGATGCTGTTTAGAGCCGATGGCATAAAAACCAATCCCACTATAGACGCCTATGGGAATGTCTTTTACCACGCCAAGTTGATCATTGTGCCCGCTAGGGTTTCCTTGTTTACTTTGATTGGCGCGAAACTGAGTTTTTTCTTCATCGCGTTTTGAAAACCTTCCATCTTTATTTACAATTAACAACTAATAACAAATTATTTTCAACTTTAAGACAATCAAGAAGGAATTCATTCTACTTTAAGTCATACACATACACACACAAAAACTGCAAAGTAGAAATGTTTACACTCTTATAATAGATTGCATCTATCGGTCGTCGTCGAAATAGAAAAACTTTACAAAGCATTTCTCGCCAAGAAAGCGAATCATCGCCAAATATTGGCATCGAAAACACTCCCCATAGGTGTCTGTAGTGGGATTGGTTTTTATGCGAGCCGATGCTGTTGTAACGCATATGTTAATATGAAAAAGATTACACTCCCAAATATTTGAAATGAAATGTTTGAGATGTTCTTTTCTTCAAAATTCATTGTTCGATTTGAATTTTAATGATGCGTATAAATACAATTTGCTTAAATTCATTTGTAATTGAGAGCAAAACAAACTATCATCTCTTTTCGCACTGAGAAATTATCAAAGGATTAAAATCATCCCCCCCCCAAAAAAAAAACCCGAGGACATCATAATAGATATATTCTTGATTCTAAGAAATTTTGGATTCGTATAATATTTAGTACGCTTACAATAAAAACTATTCACTTAATCATTACAAAAAGATAGTAATCATTACAATTACAAGATAGTAAAAATGCACACTCAGAACTAAATTTCGCACCGATTGCGATATAACGCCTTTTTGAATTAGTGAAAGGCAAAACCTTACACGCTGTTCTGTTACAGAAACAGAGAAGTTTGGAACCTGATTGAGCAATGCACAATTTCTGTTTGACCGAGATAGACGTCATATTTTCAAAATTATTAAAATTGCACCGTTTGTCAAATGCTAGTAATTAGTATGAATCAGCTAAAACTCTTCTGAAGCACTCTTTCTTTGAAACAAAGCTTATTTTTCATTTCAATACGAAACTTATTTTAGTTTGAGGAACATTTCTATTCCAGAAAATGGCATCATATTTGCAATTTTAATAAGTCGTATTTTGAAGAAACTTTTGAATTATTTTTAGTTAAAGTGGCGTTTCAATTGGGCATCGACTGCTCTTCAACACATTTTGTATTTCAGAGTCGACAATTTTGTGTCCTTTGTTGTTTTCTTTAGGGCAAGAAATTGTTCCAAGTCATTCATATATTTTATAATTATGTATTTCTAAGCCTGAATTTTATGTTAGCATCCAATGGATATTCTCGGTGCATATCCTCCAAATGGAGACATTTTCAGCGATTCAAATCTCGCTCAGATTCAAGAGTTTCTGCACAGAGGATTGGATCCGAATTACCGATATTACAATGGTGTTTCATTATTTCATGCAGCAGTTGACATCCCCCTTGATAATGTTAGAGTGGTTCGAGAATTAATTAATGCTGGCGCCGATGTAAATTTGCGTACCCACCTGGATCTTACGCCTTTACATTTTGCAGTATATCATCGAAAGAAAAAGGTTGTCCGAGCGCTGATTAAGTCTGGAGCCTCAGTGAATGCTAAAGATTTTCTCGGAAGAACAGTTTTACATCTTGCTGTTTCTCCCTTGGTATCATTTGGGCCACAGACACAATTTCATATTCTAAAAAAATCAAGGATTATCAATGAACTATTACAACATAAAAATATAGATGTGAATGCAGTGGATTCAAATGGTGAAACTGCACTAATGATGGCTGTCAAGAATGAAAAAAAGAAAGCTGCTTTTCGGTTGTTGCGGAATAATGCGAATCCAAACATATGTAATAATTTTTCCGAGACTCCTTTACATGCGGCATTTGCTGTACCGCCAAACTATATTCAAATTGAGCTTCTGCTCATTGGAGCGAATATCTATTCCGTGGATAGAAATGGCCGAACTCCTTTAGATATTCTCTTGAAAAATGTTTCATCCAGCCTGTCAGATGAATATTCATTTTTATTACTAAAGACAATTGCATTTAAATATAACATAACTAGCGATATTAAGCGAAAATTCGAACTGGTTCCACAGTTATCGCAGTTTTTTAATAAATGCTGTGACGAAGTTGATCGTATGAGGAAGGATTTTATTTCGGGCAACATGACAATGCATGACTTCTGTTGGGGTTGCTTTAATGAAAATGATTTCAAATACCCTCTACTGCAGATTCACAAACCTGTAGTTGATAGATTGATCAAAGATAATTATCCCGAATATTTTTTCGAAATATTTGAGAAGATACCAGAATTCAGTTTGTTCTCAATATTGCAAATGACTGCCTGTTCGAAGAAGCACGAGAAAGTCGAAGGAAAGGTGAAAAGTCTTGCAGATTTGTTCTCGATATTGGACGTTATTTACTTGTTTTCGGAGTATTTACCGGATGCTGATATTTTTTGCTTAATTGTTGCATTTTCTGATGTGATAATTGCTGATTCATTGCAGAATTTTCATGAACGGGATTTCATTTTTATATATTTGACTTCAATGCTAAGTGATATCTAATTTTTAACTTTACTCAGTAAAAATTGTGAATGTATTAGAATTTTAACTTCGTCATTTTATAAAATAAAAGTTCATTTACAAAGGTACAGTTTTTCGAACATTTAATCATTATTTTTATTAAACAGTGACGCATAATAATAATATTTAATTTCTTTTGTCGAAAATTTTGCTTTAAAAATAGCAGTTAATAACTAGGAAGCAACCAGTAGTAATTGTTTTAGACAATATTTCATTTATCTTATTCCTGAAATTTTATGGTATAATTATGGAATGCGAGACATGTTTTTTAATTTTCGTCTGATGTGTTTTTAAAATTTTATTATTTGCATTAATATAAATCTGCTTGATTTTGTTGGAATTTCCTTGTTGTCGAGGCCTCCGAGCATACTTGACGATCTTCGGATTATGCGAAGATCGAAGCTGTGATATCGCCAAGCTTGTAAGTTCAGACTTCTAGCGAAGCTACTAGGTTCCGTCTCCTGCGTCTGAGGAATATGTAGGATGTTCGTCTTTTAAAGTTAAATGCATCTTCCAGGCGCCCGCTTAGATTCTTCTTCAGGAATATTTTTTAAAAACCAATGAGAAGTCGAGAACATTAGCGAAAAAAGGACACGTGCTGTTAACATAGGTCTACAAGCGTTTTGTCCAGATTTTACTATCTTGGTGATATATCTCCGTAACTTGGCGATTCATCTAGGTGGCCGCTATAACAAGGAAGTGCCATTTTTTTTATTAAATGTAGATTTTAAATATTTCAGATTAAACTGTCGGATAAAGTGTTTGATCAGGAAAACTTTTTACTATTTTAACATGTTAAAGTTCTTAGATAATCGATACTTCGAATGTGCAAGATTGGGTTTCAAAATTTTGAATCTGCTGTAAAATACAGATTCACAATAAAGATTCGATCTCTGTGTAATATTTAAATTTTTTCAATGCAGGAGTTTTTCACATAATTCCGAATTCGCCACACCCTAGCTTGTTTCTGAAAATGTATTAATTCGGAATAATTACTATAATAGTTTCAACAGCTTTCAGGAATAAATCTTACGATTATTATTTGAGCATTGTTCAAAAGTAATGTATGGTCATAGTTATGTTAACTCAAAATCTATGGTTGAATTATGATCATAATAAAACATTTTAGATTGATTATCTGCATTTAGATACATATGTATATAAATTGGATATTAAAGCAATATTTTAATAGAATTGTTGAATTAATGCTGTCATGAAGTTGATAATATGAGAAGCGATTTTAATTCGGGCAGAATACAATGCATGACTTCTTTTGTAATTACTTTCTGAAAATGATTTCAAATATCGTCTACAGCAGATTCACAAATCTGTAGTTTGAGAGATTAGTCAGATATTTATTTTGAATATTTTATTGAAATCTTCGACATGCTACCAGAATTCAGTTTGTTCTCAATATTGTAAATGACTGCCTGTTCGAAAAAAACGCATGAAAGCCAAAGCCCGATTTGCTCTGGAAATTGGACGTCATTTACTTTATTTCGAAGTATTTATCGTATGTTGAAATTTTTTGTTTAATTTGTGCCTTTCCTGATTCGATAATTGACGAGTGAATGCAGAATTTTAATGAACGCGATTCCTTTTTTATATTGAACTTTAAATCTGTTTTTTAACTTGACTCGGTAAAAATAGTATATGTATTATAAATTTAATAAACATAATGAACAAAGGGCGACGCTTCAGCATTTGTAACCACTGTTTTAGTTTCAAAACGACATTTAAAAGCAAGCCAAGTCACGTGACGCAGAGACCCAATGAGAAACGATCTTAGTCCATAATATGTAGGATCCATAAATATGCGTGCAAGACTAATGAAAAAGCTGAACTTTAATATCTATCACACTTTGCAATTTAAGATTTTTTATTGAGGGAACCATAAATATCAAATTACGCAAAAAATGTGTAATGGAAATAAAACACAGCCAATATTCTCAGCGAACCGACTGGTCACTCATGTCAGCTGTTCTCTTACTAATATTAAAAGAGAATGTTTGTGTGTGTTTTTACATTGCATTTTGAATTTTAATTAAATTAAAATTAAGCAAAAATTTAGTATTCCTTCTAGTATAATTCAGAAAATATGATCACATAAAAATAATTTATAGACCAACTTTAAATGTAAAACGCATCTTTTTATTGATAAAATTTTAGGTTGTAGTCGAAATACCCATAAGTTTCATTGATTGTAAATCATTTTTGTCAAAATTTGCAGCTATAATTTTTATCGTTTCGCAGAAATTCAAATCGTTTTCACGGTTAACCCTTTGAACTCGTATGTCGCCTCTTAGGCACCGTTCTAGACTATAAATCATTGAAGTTTCTTGACTTATATAGTTAAAAAAATACTTTCTTAATTGCAACAAGTCGCGGATTAAATTTTAGAAAATTAATCAATTTAATCTTATTATTTAGTTCTCTACACAATAACTATGCATCTAATTAATTTCTCAGTGCAAAGGGTTCGTAACAATATTAAATTGTTTCTCTTCCATTGTTTGATGATAAGGCGAGAAGAGTCTGAGTTTTTTAACATTTTTGTTTTGGTCAATTACAAATGTTTTGGTATCTTTCAATAAATATGTTTCTAGTGATTGGAAATAAATCATTACAAATGCTTTGGTATCTTTCAATAAATATGTTTCTAGTGATTGGAAATAAATAATTACAAATGCTTTGGTATCTTTCAATAAACGTCTTAAATGTCTATCGTAATTTAAATTGGTTGAAATCTACAAGTTGGAACACACTTTTAGTAAAACGGCGCCATCGCGCCAAAGCAAGATGGTAAACAAACGTGCATCGGGCACAGTTAAAAGTTAATCGTTTAATCTTTTTCGAACCCATTGCGTTGCACTATCTCCCGTTTTAAATGTAGAATTTCAACAGAACTATTAGCTTTCCTAGCTCATTGAATGTACGGAATATGTTACTTTTAATTATTCTAATGAAGCAGGAAGAATAGCGCTCGCAATGCCTGCAGCATCTTAAGTGGGCACCGGGCAAATTTTTTTAACTTAAAAAAACATCAGCGGCTTCGCTTTCAGCAAAGTGGGATTCTAGTAGCTTCGCTAGCTTAGTGAATGTACAGAATCAGCTTCTTTTAATTACTCTAATGAAGCAGCAGAACATTTGCCCTTAGTAACGTTCAAAATAAGTACAACTTCAAAAATTCCATGCAAATGATTTTTATTACAAGGAAAAGAAATAATCTCTCAATTATACGATAGGAAAAATATATAATCACTAAATAAACTAAAGTTCTATTTGTCATTTATTTCCTAATTGAAATCATACTAATTAAAATACATTTTATTATTTAACTATTTTAACTTATTTAAAAATCCGAGTACTATGTAAACAACTCAAATCATGCAAAACGCTTGCCATGACGTAAGCAATCTAGCCGATGGTTGCCAATGGAACTAATCCGCTCGATTCCTCAGGTAACTATATTGGCGATGAAATCAAAATGTGTTCCAACTTGTAGATACCAACCTTTAAATTTATTTAAAAGCACAATTTTAAAGAAACGATGAATATTTAACCTTGCTTGAGAGAATGAACTGAAATGAAATTCATATACTAATAACGTTTAATAAGCTGGTTCCAAACGGAGGCTGTTAATAAATAACGCATATTAAATATAATACAAGTTTTGCATTTTGAATATCATATACACTGAAATCTACTTAATAAAACGAAAACTATGTTGAATAATCATATTATTTGTAGCAAACAAGTCTAATTATAACACCGAATCCATTAGCAAGAAAGAATTTGGCCAATTTTCACCTAAATGGCAAAATTTTTGTTAACAAAATTTCAGGGGTTTGCATTACACATGTATACTGTTGTGCCTTAAAAACCTCATTTTTACTTTCTAGTATACAAAGTACACAAAGAGAGAGTGTTGTATTCGTGAAAAATACAACTTCAATATTTGAAAAATCCTTCATATTTTAGACCTCTCTGAGGCTAAAAAACTACATTTCCGGAGTTTGTGTTCTTGATTTACGTATAAACACACGCACATACTAAATATTAAAAACAACAATTCAATTATTTTAGGAAATATGGCTATGAGAATATCGAGACTCATTATATTATAAATAAACTTAACGTTGTTCTGACGAGAGTGGGAAATTAATTTTCCTGGATAGCTCACCAAATACTTGAAGATTTGTCGCTGAGAGAGATGCAATTTGGTTCAATGTAGAATATTCTTTATTTGTTGAGATAGTGTTTAATTTAAAGCGTTGCATTTATTCATTACACACAATTTCGAAACAAGCGTGCATAAGCATTTCAGTTTAGTTATTTTATTGTTATACAATTTGTATACGTAACTTATAATATGTTTTATATTAATGGAGAGAGATGTTCTCTAGAGTTGTATTTTATATCCTGTTCGAATTAGCTCTGAACTCTTCCTATACATTTTTCTGCGGATGATTTTAAGCTATAAACTTTAGCGTTGGAATATTAAATCTACCCAGTAATGTCAAGTATTGTCAGGATTGAGATAGTTTAAATATGGGTAATCACTTTGCCTATAACAAAATCACTTAGTTTAATCCTTTATAAACACATTTATTTCTAGTTTTGGTATAAGAAATTAACTTTGGTATTGAGATTAATTAAAGAATTGAAATTCCTTTAGCTTATTAGATGACATTATTTTTTGTTAATTATTTAATAATTAATTACCAAATCAAGATACTTCATTATGGTTTGAGATAAGAAATTGGAACTCCCATGTTTTTGTTCCATCGAAAAATTTCGCGAGAACTTATGCTAACTTTAAAAATTGATGAATTTGGTAGGAAGTATATTCCCATGGCCTTAAGGAGAGTTAATCATTGTAAGCTTTCATATACATTTAATTAGCATACCCTATTAGCACAAGATATTGTACGATATCCTCACGATGTTATTCGATATTCTGAATACCGCACAATATCGTGAGGATATTGTAACAATATTTTACGGCATCTTGTGCTAATAGGGTAGTATATATGCCGACATAGGTAGATTGCAGCCTCTTATGTTTGTATTCTCTTGAAAAAAATTTAACCTTCCATTGGGCGCGCCTGCACAAATTTTAAGACATATCGTGCATCGTATTACATAAATATATCGTATTGTTTCCATTCCTATAGTCAAGCATGAGGGAAGCTCAGTTCTTTTATGGGGTTCTATGCATTTAAATGAAGTGGAGATTTCGGTGTTTATTATAGATGGTATAATGGACAAAATAAAGTATTTAGATATACTGAAAAAAATTTAAAACGAAGTGCACAGAAACTGAGTTTAAGGTTAAATTCTATTTTTCAACAAATCAACGACCTCAAACATAGAGCCCAAATTGTGAAGTTACGTTGATTATACAAGTATAAATGCGATATCGTACTCCACCTCAGTCCCCAGACCTAAATGTTATTGTAAATGTGCGATCTAAATTGGAAATATCTGCTCAGTAACACAAAATTAGGAATAAAGAACACTTAAAAACTGTGCTACAAGAATGGGCAAAAATAAACCCACATGTGACACAAACTCTTGTTAGCTCAATGCCATGCCACTTAGAAGCTGTTTTGAAAGCGAAAGCATATATAACAAAATATTAGTTCTAATAATTTTTCTTTTCATTAACGAGTTAGGCGAACTGTATACTCAATTTTGTAACTAAGAAATTTACTTTGACATAAAATTTATTAATAAAACTATTATTAATCCTTTGTTCTTGTTTATACGTTTTATATATTTCTAAATGTGTTTTTTATTATTATTTCAGCTCTAAAGCTTAAAAGTGAATTTATAATAACATTTTAACACCTTTAATGAGGAGTGAGAGAGTAGTGTATGCTGAATTTTGGGAGCCACTGTATATTATGCAAGAGAAATTCTAAAATACATTATAGAGCACCATTACTTTTGGCAAGAGATCCAAACTTATTTAGTGGACCTTCAAGCGACTCTCACCAGAACTAAAATTTATTCACACCACTTTTTTTACTATTTATTTTTACGATTTTAAATCTGAATTCTACTAAAAAAAAGGAAAAATTTTAATTTCTTCTTATTATTTATTTTATTGTTTTAAATGCTTTAAATTTGCTTTATTTCGTTTTATTTGTTTTAAATTTAATTTTACTTGCAAATTAACAAATTATGAATTTATTTAATATTTCTTGCTTTATAGTCATTTTAACCTGATTTTTTTAAATCTAAATTTTACTTAAAACCAGTACATTTTCAAATTTAAATTTATTTAACTTTTACTGATATTCCAGACTTTATAATCCTTTTTCCATGAATATATTTTTTTTCAAATCTGAATGATATTTAAAAACGAATAATTTTAAAGTTTTATTGGATTCTTTTAGATTTAAGTTTACTTGTAAATTATTAATTTTGAATTTCATTTTAGTATTCTTCATATTCCAGACTTCTAATAATTTTTCCCTGAATTGCTTTTCTGTTATAAATCTGAGGTTTACTTAAAACGAAAATCTTTTTAATTTTAGTTTATTTTGAGTCTGAAAATTTAAAATTTTGCACAAATATAAAAATAAGGAATCTCCTTTAAGTCTCATTGATTTTCCCGGATTTACAATTATTTATTCCCTAAAATTCTTAAACATTCATTCTGTTTGATGTAAGCATATTTTAATATCAAAAAGATTAAACTCCAAAATATTTGAAATAATAATCCTCGTCTTCAAAATTCATAGTTCGATATGAAGCTTTATGTCGTGCATGAATAAAATTTGTTAATGTGAAATTTAGAACAAAGGAAATTATTATCTTATGACTATATCACTGAGAAACTATCAAAGGGTCAGTATCATCCCCGGAAAAAACAAGACGGCATCGTAATAGAAATATTCTTTCTTCTAAGTAATTTCGGATTTGTATAAAATTCAGAACGATACAATAAAGGTGTCTCTACTGGTACCCCCCGGTGGGGGGGGGGGGGGGGGGTGTTGGGGGGGGGGGCCCCCCACAAACACACAAAAAAAAACCCCCCCCCCCCCCCCACCCGGGGGCACCAGAATAGACTCCAAAACCTATTCAATCAACTGTTACAAAAAAAAATTAGTAAAAATGCACAATCAAAACTAATTTTTCGTACCGATTGCATATGTAACGCCTTCTTGAATTAATGAAAGGCAAATCCTTACGCGTTGTTCTGCTGCAGAAATGGACAAGTTGAGAACCGTATAGAACCAACGCACATTTTCTCTATAATTGAGCTAGACATCGCATTTTAAAAAATATTAATAGTGAGCCGCTTATCAAATGATAGCAACTAGTGTGAATCAGCTAAAACTTTTTTGGTGCACTCTTTTTTTGAAACAGAAAATATTTTTCATTTCCATATGAAGCTTAGGGGGCCGTGGTGGCATAATGGTGAGTTCACGGCGTCGGAGAGTTCTAGGTTCGAAACGCGATTCCACTGAAGATCCGCTAGGGCACCATGCTAAATCACGAGTAGTGGCCAAACGTCCTCCCGTTCATGTGGTGCTACACAACTCACCCCGACCCAGGACACCCTACAGGGTTTGAGGTATTAAAGAGTCGGAGGGGAAGAGAACTGAACAGCAGCAGCAGGAGGAGGACGGAACAATGATTCCAGGGTTTCAGAAGAGAGGAGTGGATTCAAATTGCCGAGGTTACAGGGTTAGAATTGTCCCCACACAAAAAGTCCCCAGGTCATCATAATATAAATATTCTTTATTCATAGAGATTTCGGATTCGTATAATATTTACTACGATAAAAAATTGTTCACAGAATCATTACAAGGAAGATAGTAAAAATGCATACTCAGAACTAATTTTTTGCACTGATTGCGAAGTAATGCCTTCTTGAATTTGTGTAATGTAAATGCTTACATGTCGTTTTGCTAGAATGAATGAACGCACAGTTTTGTTCAACTGAGCTAGGCGTCATACTTTAAAAACAATGAAAGCGAGCCTTGTAACTAGTATGAGGCAACCGAAACTCCTTTTGTTTGCAAGAGAATGAATTTAATATTTTAATATAAAGCTTTGGTCAGTTTAACGAACATTTCTGTTCCAGAAGATGGCAGCAGTTTTGCGAATTTGATAAGGCGTGTATTTCAGAAAATTTCCAGAGAAAGTGAAGTTTTAAATAGGTTTCGAATGTTTTTCAACCCATTTTATAATTAACCTTTGTGTCTCGTACTGTTTTTTCTACAACAAGAAATAAGAATTGAATTTTCATTGTTCCCAGGCATCTTATAGTGTAAATTTCTACATCTGTATTTTATGTTTCCTTCTTATGGAGCTTCCTGTGGTATATCCTGAGCATTGGATATTTTACAATGATTCAAATTTGGCTGGGATACAAGATTTTCTGGAAAGTGGAGGGGATCCGAATTACCAATTCAGCTATGGTTTTATAGTATTTCATGAAGCTATGTGCACCCCATTTGACAATATTGGAGTTGTTCGAGAATTAGTTAATGCTGGTGCTGATATAAATTGTCGCACCCATTTGGATTTTACGCCTTTACATTATGCGGTACTTTATCGGAAGAGACTTGTTATTGACGAACTGATTCAGTCTGGAGCCTCAGTCAATGCTAAGGATTTTATCGGAAGAACAATTTTGCATAAGGCTGTCTCTAAATGGGAATTCCACATGCGACCGGGATCAGTTGCATTTCATCCTGATATGTGGATTATCGATAAACTGTTAAAACTTGAAAGCATAGATTGCAATCAAGTGGATTCAAATGGAAATACGCCACTAATGCTGGCCGTCAAAGATCAACGGTTGGACATAGTGGTGAAGTTTTTGGGTAATAAAGCAAATCCAAATATATGCAATAATGATTTGGAAACTCCTTTACATGTGGCACTCGCTCAACCACTGGGTTATATTCCAATTAAACTTTTGCTCAGTGGAGCCAATATCTATTCTGTGAATAAAATTGGACAGACTCCGTTGGATATTCTTATGAATATTATGGATAATGACTTAGATAGTCGGACGAATGAGTGGTTAATGTTAGTCTTGAAAATTATTGCATTTAAATATTCCGTAACAAGCGAACTTAAGCGGAAAATAGAACTTATTCCTCATTTATCTCGGTTTTTTAATAAATGTTGCGATGAAGTTGATCATATGAGAAGCGATTTTATTTCGAGCAATTTAACAGTGCACGACTTCGTTTGGAAATGTTTTGATGACAATGATTTTAAAACTCTTCTACTTGAGATTCACAAACCTTTAGTTGAGAGAATAGTCAGAGATGTTTATTCTGAATATTTTATTGAAATCTTGGACATGATACCAGAATTCAGTTTGCTTACAATATTGCAAATGACTGCCCGCTCAAAACGGCACGCGAAAACCAAAGGAAAGATGAAAAATCTTGCAGATTTGTTCTCGATATTGGACGTTGTTTATTTCTTTTCGAAGTATTTATGGAATGTTGACATTTTTTGTTTAATTGTTGCATTTTCTGATTTGATAGTTTCCGATTCCAAGGGGAATTTGTATGAAAGCTATATCTTTCATATCTTTGATTGAAAAGAGAAGTCTAATTTATAACTTGCGTAAAATGGTGATTGCATTAAAATTATAACTTTTTTTGAAAGAAAATTTCGGATAATTGCACATTTATCCTTTTAAGTACTAAGCATTGACATAAATAACTTTAGTCTTATTAATGCGGTTTCTTTTGTTTAAAGATTCAATTTTTAAAACATAAGTAATTAATAAGCAGCCTGTTATAATAGTTTTGCGCAAAATTTTAGTTGTTTTATTTCTGAAAATTCATGGCTTAAGAATAGAAAGGGTGAAATGTTTTCTTTAAATCTTCAACACATCTGACGAGTGGTTTCAAAATTAGTGACTTTTTCAATACTATCAGTTTAAAATGTCGGATAAAGTTTTTTTCTGGGGCAAACTGCTAAATATTTTTTTTGCTTGTTAAAGTTCCATGAGAATCAATAATTTTAATCAGTAAATGTGTTTCAAAATTTCGGATCTGCTTCACAAAGCACATCAACAATATATATTCTTTCTCTGTGTAATATTTGAATTTTATCATTGGAAGAGTTTTTAAAAATTCTGAAATCGCCACAATGTAGCTTGTTTATGAAAAGAATGTATTTGTAGATAATTAATATTATATTTTCAGCAGCCTTTACGAATAAACCTTATGACTATCATTTAAATAAAGTTTAGAAATAATGAATGTTTTTGGTTATATTACCTCAATAAAATTATATGGTCGGTCATAATAAAATATTTGAATTTGAACATGTAAATTTTTATACATGTATATAAGATATTGAACGAACATATACATTGGATTTTCGAACTGTTATGAAAATAAATATTTTTTACCGATATCAAATCAGTTTTTTGTAAAGCAACCTGCTGAATAAGACATTTATCATACTCCTAATTGCATAATGAAATTTACTCTTTAAAAATACGATTTACAGATTGTGTTTCTATGGAGCAAAATCAGGTCTGACCATCTTGCACCAAACCCAAGATATTTTGTTAAGACAATTATCCCTTCTTTAAACTAATTAACATATAATTTACTATATAGTGTATTGTATAAAGAAAATGAAGCAAGTTTTGGAGATTGTGTCTTGGCTTTTGAAATGGAGTTTGATTTTATCGAAAATCTTCTTGTATTTGAGGTTTGTAATTAAATTTTACTAAGAAGAGTAAGCATTTTTAAGCTGTTGTAGCATAGAAATTTGGAGTATGGGGATAAAATCCTTTGTACCGTACTCATCATCTGACCTAATTGAAAATTACTCTCACTAGATACCTGCCTTATAACTTCAATACGGGACGAGGAGTAAACATTTTTAATCATAAAGAGAAAATTATAATATGATACTGAAAATGATATTTAAAAATGTATGATCGAAGTTAAAGTAATTTATTATAGCGCGTATGAAATTTTAAATATATCCCTGCTACAAAAGTCTTTTTGTTAAATGTTTACAATTTTATGCTTGTCATTCATACCGATTTTATAAATGTATAATTTGCTTTTTTTAGATCAACCATAGTAAATATTTACCAGTAGTTGAATATTAATAGGAGTTTCGTGGATTATTGGAATTTCTTTTTGCAAGGTATTTCAGAAAGCACTTTACATTCTATTACGTTTTTCTTCCTGTGTGAATACTAAGCGTAGAATGATAACAAAAATTCAGAACAGGTAATTTATAATTTGTATATCCAGAGAAAAGAGTTTAAATAAAAATCTGTTGAAATCGATGATGAGGCAAAAAGTAAATTTCAGTAACCTTTAGTCTTTGAATGGCAAGTTGAAATGCCAGTCTGCTAGCTGATAAGACTAAATTTATCTTCAATTTTAGTTTCATCTTTCTGATTCCAAATAAAAAATTGTTAAGCTAGAATTTATCCCCCATGGCAATTCATTTTAGACACTAACCAAGAATCTTGCTTACTGAGTGTCTTAAGTAAACAAGTCAATGTTTGCGAAATCATTTTGAATATCAGCCCTTAACGCGTTCTTCTGGAGCAAGAAAATACCTGAATGTTCACCGCCTGCTGAAAATCTTAAAGCAATATACAACTGGGAGCAATATAACTTGTTTATCTTTCATTCCTTCTGCGCGCTGTGATGTAAACTAATCAATCGTCTGCAGTGAAAACTTCCCCTAAGCCTGCAATGTTTCATAACAGTTATAAGCCTTTCTGGTTCCTTATTTCTACATTTGTAGTTCCAGGAAGTGTGAAATACTGATGGCACTATGTTCTTCTCCGCTTTGATTTAATTTTTTTTTCTTCAGAGAAAGGATAATGAAGTGTTTATGAAATAAAATGCTGCATATTTATCTTGTTTCTCGGGAAACGCCAATGTTTTAAAGGATACTGCAGTACAAGTCTGTGTATGAGAAAAGTTTGATTTTATGTCCACTTGATTATAATGAAGAGATGACTAAATTAGGCAGGTATCATAACTAAAATTCTATTAAATATATGGGGCCGCGGTGGCCTAGTGGTAAGGCCTCGGCCCTGGGGCCGGAGGGCTCCAGGCTCGAGACCCGATTCCACTGAAGATCCGCCGTGTATGGGGCCTGTTGCACGCTAAATCATACGTAGTGGTCAAACGTCCTCCCGTTGGTGTGGCGTGGAAGCTTGGAGAGGGGGGTGCCAGCTCAGGTGTCGTCCTCGTTATCTGACCGAGGTTCAAAATTACGAGGTCCATCCCAAAATAGCCCTCGTGTTGCTTCAAAACGGGACGTTAATATAACTAAACTAAACTAAACTATTAAATATATGGGCCATGAAAGAGGATTATTAGGTTGTAACGATGTAAATTAGGTGTATGAGATCTTTTCTTTGAATACATTGTATAAAAGTTTCACCAAAACAAACTTAAAAAGGAACGATATTAGATAATAAGTGCTTGGTAAATATGTCTCATTTTGAAGTCTTGCAATGGCATACCTCATAATATTAAATTGTTAGAACAAAAAAAGGCACCTCAGCCAGGATAAAACAATGCAGACTTGTATATCACACACTCGTGAAAATATTTGACTTCTTATACTAAATTTAATGTGCCCCAAGCTTAGATACTCGTCGGATAATGTTATGGAATAGGGTCTCAAATCTGCCATCCTCCATTTTTGTAGCCGAGACCCCAGGTACCAAATCGATGGCAGACCTTCGAGAATACAATGTGTTGATGAGATTAAGAAATCGTTGTGTGCAGTGGCTCTCAAAATGGACCTTATGCATGTGACGTCACATCCTCCGACACGTGACCTACCGGAGGCAGCCATTCGTCAGTCTTAAACAGCTTACTGAGAACTGCTTTTATTTCTGAGTCGCTTATATGCCGATTGTTTTGTTTATTCCTCCACAGCCTTTTTTTATACTCACGAACACAAAGGGTGCATAAGGTCCATTCAGTTTATACTAATCTCTCTCTTCATTCGAGATGCTAAAATATTATAATAAATTTACGTTTAAGCTTAAGATCTGAAAGAATTCTAACAGACGCATTAAGAAACGTATAAAGAAGAACAGAGGATTGATAATATTTGTATTAATATAAATTTTATGTCAGTCACAAATTTCTTAGTCACAAAATTTAGTTTACATGTTAGTCTAACTCGTTAACAAAATATGTGTTGTGGTTTTCAGCAGATATTTCCAGTTAGACCGCTCATTTTTAATAACATTGAGGTTTGGGGGCTGAGGTGGAGTATGCAATCGCATTTTGTATAATGACATTTTGTATAATAACTTCTCGATTGCGGCTCTATATTTGGTGTCGTTGTCTTGTCGAAAAATAGAATTTCATCCTAAACTCAGTTTCTGTGGACATTGTTTTAAACTGTTAGTCACTATGTCCAAATATATCATTTTATCCATTGCGCCATAGATACAAATCAAAATCCCCACTTCATTTGCAGACATAGAACCCCATACAATTACTGAGCTTCCATCATGCTTGACTTGTAGGAATGATGTTTGGAGCAAGTAGTTTAGAATCGGGCACCCACATTTCATAGCTTCGACCATCACTTCCAAAAATATTAAATTTAGGTTTGTCACTGAATATAACGTTATTCGAAAAATATTCGGGCCTTGAAATATGCTTTTTAAAAAAGAAGTTCTTTTATCTATATTGATTTTGGAAATGAATGTTTTTTTAATGTTGACAATTCCATTATGATTTGCTTTCCTGATCACCCTTCTAATAGTTTCTCCTAATACACTCTTTTCTATTGCTGTAGGCGTGGATGTAACAATTTCTACAGCACTCATTTAGAATGTTTTCGTATTTGTCTAAAAGTGTTTCACTTAGTCGTCGAACTGAAAATTCCTTTTCTTCCTCTTCCAGGCTTATTTGCTATTAGTTCAGACTTTTTATACTTTTGCATAATTTTTACTATGCATACATGACTGCTCTGATCATTCTCTGCAATTTCACGTCCAGATTTGCGTTATTCAGAAATTCGAATTACGAGTTTCGGGGTATGGACACTTATTTCAATTCTAGACTTAATTTTGAGATGTTTTTTAAAACTAATTTGTCGTGGATATCAAGAAGTGCTGCATTGCAGCATCAAATTTATTACAATGGTTCATTTAAAGAAAAGAACTGGTGGCCAAATTTATTTAATTTTTTATGAAGTGTATACTCCATTTTTTGACTCTCATATTTGCAAATTCAACATAAAAATTTGGCCAATTATGTTATCATTTCCTGATTTTTATTTGCCAGTTTAATAAGTTCTATAATGAGCATTTTAACATTCTTGTAAGTATTAAAATGAAATCAATATTTTAAGCAGCTATTTCAGACGTTTAATGAAGAACATGAGTGGTGTATACTCAATTATGGGAGCCACTGTATATCTCGGTATTATAAAATAGCGGATAGTTTGTTTTAAAGCTTTTATTTGGAAAATATCACAATTTAAATTTGAAAACACACAAAAGGTTCGAAAATCAATGATGTTAATAAATATTTAACAAATAAACAATTTTTCGTTTTGAAGCTGAAATTCATTTGAGATGCATTGCATACTCGCTGGATAGCTGATTTATCTCAATTTATTTATAGTTGGAGAAAATTTGCACTGAAGCTAAAAAGATTTAATTAGTTTTTCCTTTGACGAAACTGTAAGCATGAAAAATCACTCGATTGTCTTTTTAAGAAATAAAGATTATTTTATCGATATTTGATGTTCCCGCAGATTAATTTTCTGTTGGTTGGTCGTCTGTGAAGACCATAACTCAAATTTGAATTTGGTTAGAAGGATGAAATTTATTAAGTGATCTATGAATCAGAATCTTAAACAGGTATACCGAGAGACAGCCGATACAGTGGCTCCCAAAAGTGTTCGTACACTTACGATTTTCAATGAAATACGGCTCTATCCATTAATTAAAATTAATATTTCACAATAGGTATTTAATAAAAATAGCTATAATCTATTTCTAACAAATCTACATGAAATATTTTAAGAACATAGTAAAACTTTACTTTTTAAGAAATAAATAATCAAATAGTAACAAAACATTTATCTCACAAAAGTCTTCGTACACTGAAATACTTTCGGAAAAATTCATAATTTAAATTATCGTATGTCGCTTTATTTTTATTTTTGCATTGGTGTGGCATTTAAAAAATAGTTTGGATTTAATTTTTGCTTGCTTACACCGTAATATTCTATTTATTATTTAAAAATGGCTCTCAGTCATAAACAACAATCAGCATTCGAAAATTGATTATTTTTCATCATGGTAGTGGTAAATCAGTTCGGAATATCGCTACATTAGTTAATTTAAACCATTCTACAGTGCAGTATGTGATGAAACGCTTTAAGAAGAAATTCGAATCGAAAACAAGGTAAGAAAAGATCGAACGGCAAAGTTAACAAAACGTGATCAGAGATTTATAATTAGAAAATTTGTGAAAAATCCACGTTTGAGTGCTTTGAAGGTTTTCTGCAGAATTTAATGAAAAATTTTCAATTTCACCTAAAATTGTTCGTTGAGATCTCAGAGCAGCTGGATTAAATGGGCGTTTTGCCCGTAGAAAATTTTTTGTTAGTGCGAAAAACAGAAAACTCAGGCTTTCCTTCGCAAAATCAATGTTAAATAAACCCGAAATGTGTTGGAATAATGTCTTATTTGCAGATGAAAGAAAATTAACATTTTTGGTTCCGATGGACGTATAATGGTATGGAGAAGAAAAAATGAGGAACTTAATCCCAAAAACTTAGTTGGAACAGTTCAATATGGCGGTGGAGGTGTCCTTGTGTGGGGGTACATGCCAGCATTAGGGCTAGGTAATTTGGTATTTATTGATGGCATATTGAATAATGCTCTTTATTTAAATATTTAAAGATACAATTTAAAATTATCAGCCTAAAATTTGGGTATTGGAAACAACTTTGTTATTTATCGAGATTACGATCCTAAGTACACGGCTCTCAACGTTCGCCTCTGGTGTCTCTGTAATTGTCCGCAAAATTTGAAAACACCACCTCAATCGCCAGATTTAATTCAGTAGAACATATTTGGAGAGAACTGGAGGTTAGAGTATGAAACACGACATTAAAACAAAAAACTAAATAAAAACAGTAATAATAGAAGAATGGATGAAAATTGATACATGAATTACAAAAAAACTAGCGAAATCTATTCCCAAACGTTTAAAAGCTGTTCTGGATGCTAAACGATATCCTGCTAAATATTAATTTAAGGAAAAATTAGAATATTTACTAATATGTAGAGTCTTTTTAAAGTGTACGAAGACTAGTGCAAACTTTAGTGTAAAATGTGAAATTCTGCCATTCACAGTTATCCTTAATAATATAATAAATGCGAAAGTGTGTCTGTCTGTCACGCTTTCACGACCAAACTACTTAACCGATGTGGATGAAAATTGGCAGAGGTGTAGCTTGAGACCCAGGAACGGACATAGGATATGTGAGTTTTTCATAAATTCAATATTTTTGACTACAGGCAACAATTAAATAATTAACAAAGCCCATTGACTCAGCGATTCTCGATGAAGGTTATTTTATTTTTCAATCAGCTGTCACGTGATCCTTCAGGAATGCGAAAACATGTGGAATAACTTATTTTTAAAATCAACTATCACGTGATCCTTTTTTCCACCGTAACTTCGGAACACATTGCCCGATAAAAAATATCTTTATGCCATCTTAAAGTTCAAAAGTTTACCTTTACAATTATACCAATTTTATTTCCGAGACATGTTTCTTTCATTTTAATTAATTTTTTAAAGTTTAATAATTTTTAATTACGTGCAGACGATTTTGAAATAACGCAAATTTATAGCTACTCCGTTGCTAGGCAACGGTTAAGCGGGGTTTACACGCGAACAGTAAAACCGACAGTAAGAGATGAAGCATGCGCAGAATCATAAAAGTTTTAACCGGGCCACGGCAAGTCTCTGTCCGAACTTGACAGCGACAACTTACAGTCAGTTTTACTGTTCGCGTGTAAACCCCGCTTTAGACTTTGAACTAATTTACCTTTATTTCTGAAAGGTTTGCTTATTTTTATAAACATCTATAATATAAAGCAGAAACTACATGGTATCTGTCTGTCTGTCGGTCACAAGAACTCCTCCTGAACGGTGAACGGTAGCGACAAGAAATTTACACACGACATTCTAGAGCATATTTCTTGATCAATGATGCTATTTTCAACTTTTAGAGCTAATTAGTTCTTAATATTCCTGAATTAAATAACGAAAAATTAGCCGTTTTTAAGCCTAATAACTTCCGAAATATTTATTAGACAACAATTATTTTTTGCCATTTTAAATTGCAGAAAATTATCTTTTTAATGCTATTAATTCTATTGCGATGAAGTGTTTTCTCTGGTGGTTATTAAGGATAAAAAAATATTTTTAACTCAATTTTTAACAATACTTTTCATTCTTATAGAAATAAATTGCAGCCAAATTACTGTTTCTCGCACCGGCTTTTGCGAGTGTTAAAGTTAATATATGAAAATATTACTTACTTTGACCATAAACAACAAAGGAGATTTTTCACTTCCGGTTTCCTGTTGTCGTAGCATTTACAGATTTAATACAGTTACACAGTGATACAATGACGTTAGTGAATTATTCTCTCGATGTTTTGTTTAATTTTCGCAAATGTTTAACTGATCCTAATGAGTGTGTGCTGAGCCTTCAAGACTAATTAGTCTGGTCCTATCGTAGGAAGAGGAAAAAGAGAGATGGAAAAATGGATGGATGTCCCAACGGTCCATCTGTCGCGAGAACTCCTCCTAAACTGTGAGTATTCTTGACATGAAATTTGCACATGCCATTCTGGGGTCCGTTCTTAGATTAATTCTACTCTTTCAAACTTTCAAAAAAGTTACTTCCAAAGATATTTAATTAAATAACGAAAATTAAGCCAATTTTCGGAGTTTCGCCAATAATTTCAGAAAAATATATTGCACGTAGATTATTTACATACCATCTAAAAGAGCAGAAAATCATCTTTAAAAGGTTCCAATTCCCTTTAAAATTAGCATTTGCCCGGCTCAGAGGCAGACACTCAAAGGAGCAATCGTACATTTGGAAAAACCGTAATTTTCCCATGAGTGACTATATATGGCGTGTTCACGTGTGTCCAGCCCACAGAACCTCTACATCCGTGCGAAAAACGTGAAACAAAAAACGTAGTATGCAAAAGTGTGTTAACATAGATAAACAAATTACCTAACTATAACAGCAGACACATGTACAGAACACTCCTGTTAGTCGTCCAATTATGTATTATCAACCGTCAAAAGTTTTAATTTCCCCTTTCAACATATAACGAAACACTTAAATTCGTGAATTAAAAAAAAATAAAAATTCAAAGTTTCGAGCACGAAGTCGCGGATAACAGCTAGTGTTGGAATATTCAATCAAATTTGAAATCAAAATTCAAATCTTGTTTAATCAAAATTTCCGTATGATATTAAAAAGAGACTTATGCGCGGAAGATCCCTTTTAGCATCAAATTTGCTGTTCATCGCTAGATAGCAAATATACATATTACAAGAAAAAATGCGTGAGAGATGACTTTCATGGAGAAACAAAAAAAAAGCAAAAACCAATGTTTAAAATTTCGGAAAATTAATTAAATTTTTCGTCATTACACAGCTACTTGCAAAGATGCTAAGGAGTTTAGGGAACATTTCCAAATTAACAAATTTTGTATTTTATTTAATATTTCTGACTTTATAATAATTTTCCTTGATTTTCTTATATCTATAAATTTTATTTAGTTTATATCTGAATGTTATTACTTCAAATTTAAATTTATTTGCAAATGAATAGGTTTTAAATTTTACTGATATTCCAGACTTTATAATCTTTTTTATACTTTGCTTTTCAAATCTGAATTTTACTTAAAAATGAATAATTTGAAAATTTTATTTGATTCTTCCAGATTTAAGTCTACATGTAAATTATTAATTTTTAAGCATATTTAATTACACTAGATATTACTGGCTTCTAATAATTTTTCAATGAATTTTTTTTCTGTTATAAATCCGAGTTTAACTTACAAACGAATAACTTTTAAGATTTAGTTTATTTTGAATCTTGAAAATTAAATTTTCAAACAAATAAATAAATTCTGTATTTCAGTTAAGTTTCATTGATTTTCTTGGATTTAGAACAAGTTATTTTTGAAATTCTGAAACATTCATTCTTTTTTATGTTAAAAGAGAACTTCTGCAAAATTGAAATTCGAATTTTTAAAATTCTAAAATTCCAATACTTTTTGCCGTCAATAGGTTTATTTTTAACTGTTAAACATTCTAGAAATAACCTTAATACTTATTTCGATGCTGTTTAGAGCCGATGCTGTTGTAAAACATATGTTAATATGAAAAAGGTTACACTCCCAAATATTTGAAATGAAATATTTGAGATGTTCTTTTCTTCAAAATTCATTGTTCGATTTGAATTTTAATGATGCGTATAAATAAAATTTGCTTAAATTAATGTGTAATTGAGAGAAAAATAAATTATCAATTTTTTACGCTTTGAGAAACTATCAAAGGATTAGAATCATTCCCAGAAAAAAACCAGAGGACATTATAATAGAAATATTTCTAAGAAATTTTGGATTCGTATAATATTTAGTACGTTACAATAAAAACTATTCACTTAATCATTACAAAAAGAGATAGTAAAAATGCACATTCAAAACTAAATTTAGCACCGATTGCGATAAAACGTATTCTTGAATTAGTGAAAGGCAAATCCTTACACGCTGTTCTGCTACAGAAACAGAGAAGTTAGGAACCAGATTGAGCAATGCACAATTTTTGTTTTACTGAGCTAGACGTCAAATATTTAAATTTATTAAAATTGCACCGTTTATCAAATGGTAGTATGAATCAGCTAAAACTCTTTTGATGCACTCTTTCTTTGAAACAGAGCTTATTTTTCATTTCAATACGAGGTTTATTTTAGTTTCAGGAAAATTTTTATTCCAGAAGATGGCATCATACTTTCAATTTTAATAAATCGTATTTTGAAGAAACTTTTCAATTATTTTTAGTTAAAGTGGCGTTTCAATTGGGCATCGACTGCTCTTCAACACATTTTGTATTTCAGAGTCGACAATTTTGTGTCCTTTGTTGTTTTCTTTAGGGCAAGAAGTTGTTCCAAGTCATTCATATATTTTATAATTATGTATTTCTAGGCCTGAATTTCATGTTAGCATCCAATGGATATTCTCGGTGCATATCCTCCAAATGGAGACATTTTCAGCGATTCAAATCTGGCTCAGATTCAAGAGTTTTTGCACAGAGGATTGGATCCGAATTACCGATATTGCAGTGGTGTTTTATTATTTCATGCAGCAGTTGACATCCCCCTTGACAATGTTAGAGTGTTTCGAGAATTAATTAATGCTGGTGCCGAAGTAAATTTACGTACCCACCTGGATCTTACGCCTTTACATTTTGCAGTATATCATCGAAAAGAACAAGTTGTCCGAGCACTGATTCAGTCTGGAGCCTCAGTCAATGCTAAGGATTTTCTCGGAAGAACATGTTTACATCTTGTTGTTTCTCCTTTGGTATCATTCGGGCCACAGATTCAATTTCATATTCTAAAAAAATCAAGAATTATCAATGAACTATTACAACATAAAAATATAGATCTGAATGCAGTGGATTCAAATGGTGAAACTCCACTAATGATGGCTGTCAAAAATGAAAAAAATAAAGCTGCTCTTCGGTTGTTGCAGATTAATGCAAATCCAAATATATGTAATAATTTTTCCGAAACCCCTTTACATTGTGGCCTTTGCTCTACCGCCAAACTATATTCAAATTGAGCTTCTGCTAAGTGGAGCCAGTATCTATTTCATTGACAAAAATGCCCAAACGCCTATGGATATTCTCTTGAAAAATTGTATATCCAGCCTATCATATGAATATTCATTTTTATTACTAAAGACAATTGCATTTAAATATAACATAACTAGCGATATTAAGCGAAAATTCGAACTGGTTCCACAGTTATCGCAGTTTTTTAATAAATGTTGTGACGAAGTTGATCGTATGAGGAAGGACATGGCAATACATGCCTTCTGTTGGGGTTGCTTTGATGAAAATGATTTCAAATACCCTCTACTCCAGAATTACAAACCTGTAGTTGAGAGATTAATCAAAGATATTTATCCTGATTATTTTTTCGAAATATTTGAGAAGATACCAGAATTCAGTTTGTTCTCAATATTGCAAATTACTGCCTGTTCGAAGAAGCACCAGAAAGTCAAAGGAAAGGTGAAAGAGCTCGCAGATTTGTTCTCGATATTGGATGTCATTTACTTGTTTTCGGAATATTTACCGGATGTTGATTTGTTTTGTTTAATTGTTGCATTTTTTGATGTGATAATTGCTGATTCATTGCAGAATTTTCATGAACGCGATTTCATTTTTATATATTTGACTTCAATGTTAAGTGATATCTAATTTTTAACTTCACTCAGTGAAAATAGTGGATGTATTATAATTTTAACTTCGTTATTTTATAAAATAAAATTTTATTTACAAAGGTTCAGTTTTTTTTTGTGCATTTAATCATTTTTTTATTAAACAATGACAGTTTTGCGCCTAATATTAATATTTCGGTTTCTTTTTTGGAAAATTTTGCTTTTAAAATCGCAGTTAATAGCTAGTAAGCAACCAGTTATAATCATTTTAGACAAAATTTCATTCGTCTTATTTCTGAGATTTTATGGTATAATTATCGAATGTCAGAAATGTGTTTTAATCTTCGTGTTGGCATTTCCTTGTTATAGAGGCCTCCGAGCTTACTTGACGATCTTCGGATTATGCCAAGATCGAAGATGTGATATCGCCAAGATTGTAAGTTCAGACTTCTAGCGAAGCTACTAGGTTCCGTCTCCCGCGTCTGAGGAATTTGTAGGTTGTCCGGTTTTTAAAGTTAAATGCATCTTCCAGGCGTCCGCTTCTATTCTTCTTCAGGAATATTTTAAAAAACCAATGAGAAGTCGAGACCATTAGCAAAAAATGTACGTGTTGTTTTCATAGGACTACAAGCGTTTTGTCCAGATTTTACTATCTTGGTGATATATTTCTGTTACTTGGTGATCCATCTAGGTGGCCTCTGTAACAAGGAAGTGCCAATTTTTTTTATTAAGTGTAAATTTTAAATAATTCAATTTAAAATGTCGATAAAGTGTTTGATCAGGAAAAATGTTTAGTATTTTAACATGTTAAAGTTCTCAGAGAATCGATACTTCGAATGTGCAAGATTGGGTTTCAAAATTTCGAATCTGCTGTAAAAGGCAGATTCACAATAAAGATATGATCTCTTTGTAATATTTAAATTTTATCAATGGAGTTTTTCAAATGGTGCCGAAATCCACACAACCTGGCTTGTTTGAGAAAATGTATCAATTCTGAATAATTACTGTTATAATTTCGACAGTCTTTAGAAATAAATCTTACAATTGTTATTTGAGCAATGTTCAAAAGTAATAAATGATTATAGTTATGTTAACTCAATTAAAAACTATAGTTGAATTATGATCAAAATAAAATATTTGCGATTGAATATATATATATATATATATATATATATATATAATATAAAATGACTTCTGTTGGGATTGCTTTGATGAAAATGATTTCAAATTTCTTCTGCAGATTCACACAGCTTTAGTTGAGAGGTTAGTCAAAGATATTTATTTTGAATATTTTATCGATATCTTAGGCATGATACAAAAATTCAGTTTGTTTGCAATTTTGGAAATGAATGCCTGTTCGAAAGACACGTATGAAAGCCAAAGGAAAACTGTAAGATCTTGCAGATTTGCTCTCGATATTGGACGTTATTTACTTGATTTCGAAGTATTTATCGTATGTTGAAATTTTTTGTTTAATTTGTGCATTTTCTGATGTGATAATTGTCGAGTGAATGCAGATTTTTAATGAACGCGATTTCAATTATTGTTTATTTTACTTAAATTGAGAGTGAAATCTGTTTTTTAACTTGACTCGGTAAAAATAGATGTATTAAAATTTTAATTTCATCATTTTTAAAAGAAATCTTCATTTACAAATGTATGTAAATTCAACCTTCTCCGTATTAAACAAAAGAATAAATAATTTTGAATTTCATACTAATGTGGTTTCTTCTGTCAAAAATATTACTTTTAAAATTGTAATGAGTAGTTCGTAAGTAACCTGTTAAAAATATTGTATAAAACAATTTTATCTTTTTAATTTCTGGTTTTTTTAATGCTTATGTATTGAATTGGTGAAATCTTTTGGCCCGCTCTGTGTTTAAAGTTTTATTATTTATGTTAATCTAAATATCATGATATTCTATTAAATGTAGATTATAAATAATTCAATTAAAATGTCGGGTAAAGAATTTAAGCAGACAGACTGTTAAGTATTTTAATATGTTAAAGTTCCCAGAATGAATAATTCTAGTTGGTAAGAATGGGCTTCAAAATTCCAGCCCTGCTGCACAAGGCAGTTTAACAATAAAGATTAGATCTCTGTGTAATATTTAAATTTTATCAATGGATGAATTTTTCTAATAGTTCGAAAATTGCAACTATCTAGCTTGTTTATGAAAAGAATATATTAATTCTGAATAATTTCTGTTATAGTTTCAGCAGCTTCTACGAATAAATCTTTTGAATGTTATGTAAGCAATGTTTACAAGTAATATCTAGTTTTATTTGCGCGTACTCAATTGAAAATTCTATGTTTGAATTATGGTCTTAATAAAATAGTATTTGAAATTAAATTTGTATATATATATATTGGATAATAAATTAATATTTTAATTGAATTTTCAAACTTTTATAATATTAAAAAAGAAAATCAATTTGTTATTCGCGATATGATCAATTTCTTATAATGTAACTATCCAAATTGTCCCTTATGTGTCTATATGTTCCCTTCTCTCTTTTGCACCTGCAAATCTAACTATGACTCAGCGATTTTGTTCCTGGGTATTTCAAATCACAGGCACTGAAAGTTTGATCTCTAAAAAATGAATGAAATTTAAAGTGCAGCGTTTTGGAAACTAATGGGGACACCTGTCCCCCACGTGACTAACGGAGGGTTAAATATAACAGGCGTGATACTAGTATAATAACACAACTTTAATGTCTATCATACTTTGAAATTTAAAAATACTTTGTTGATACCATAAAAATCAAGTTATAATCAAGATATGTAATAGAAATTTTACGCGTTAATTCTCCCAGAGAAACAGGTGGTCTCTAATGTGAGCTATTCTCTTCTAATATTGAAAGCGAATATGTGTGTTTTGGTGCTCATCAGGGGAGACAGCTTGACATAAAGTTCCTAAATTTGACAAAAATATAGTTAAGAGGGTAGGAATGTGCACTTTGGAACGATTTTTTAACATTTCATTCGAATTTTAATTTGAAATTAAGCAAAATGTTAGCATATCTTAGCTATAATTCGAAAAATATGATCACATAAAAATCATTTATTGACCAACTTTCAATGCCAAAACAAAATCTTTTTATTACCAATTTTTTTTCGTTCAAGTACCTCTAATTTTAATATTTATTTTTATGCCTATTTTGCAGTTATACCTTTTACAGCTGCAATGAAATTAAAATGTATTTTCACTGTCCATACAAATATTTAATTACGTGCTTCTCTTCCATTGTTTGATGCTAAGGCGAGAAGAGTCTGGTTTTTTAATATTGTTCTTTGGTAACTCCTTAAATATTTATCACAATTTCAAGTTTAATAGTACAATGATAAAGAAACCATGGATATTCAACTTTGCTTAAAAGAATAAACTGAAATGAAATCTAAAGCTAATTTAAAATATTAAGATCACTTGGATACATTCAAGTGTTTCAGGTGTCCATACACTCTTTCATGGATTCTATTAACAATAAATGTCTAACTCAGACGTTAGACAAATTCTTAGGTAAAGCCAATTACACATTACCACCATACAATGGCCGGTGTTCGCGATATCACAGATGATGAATATATGTATTATTTATTTTGATCGCACGATTTCCAAAAAATGAATAGAGGAGATTAAGACTGCAGGTAAGGAAATAAGAAACTGCTTTTTGTGAATGTCGCCTCACGGAATTTTACCCGCTTTCAAAGCATTCTAATTTGATCTGAAATTTAAAAATTCGGATTCGAAGAAATTATTCAATAATTTTTATATCACTCTAGCCGCCTCCGGTGACCAGCTGTTTGCCCCAAATATTATTGACCTGTGGCTCTGCTTGCAACTTGGAGAAATAAATCGGCAAATTATCGGTTGTAGAGGCTGAGGGAGGCTGCCGAAATTTTATTTCGCGATGCATTTCAAAAATGGAGGGTTGGAGAAGACAAGTGACCATTGATGACTTATTTAGACGGCATAAGCTTTCATATGTAATGACAATTTTCGAAATCGGTACCGTGCTTGAGACTGGGTCTCAAGCTGGTAAATTTTTTTTATTCCATACTAAAATGAAACGTTAAGTAGTGTTTTTTCGATTGATCTCAAACACGCACCTGGCAGGCGACCACTAATGACATATCTAGACGTCTTAAGCTTTCACATGAAATAAAAATTGTCGAAACCGGTAAAATGGTTAAGGCTGGGGGAATGTTTCGTTGCTTTCTCCCATACAGAATGTGCAGTGGACTTTTTTCCTTTTTCTAACGAAAATGGAGTGTGGTGGTAGCAGGCAACCATTGATAACCTATCTGGAAGTCATAATATCCCCTATGAAATAAAAATTATTTAAATCGAATCAGTGGTTTGGGGTCTAGTACTCCAGTTTTACAAAGTATTTTAAATATATAGATTCTAGCCAAACATATCGATTTTTTCAGACGACACCAACTTTTCCATTGTTACGGAAATTTTTTATAAAGGTATTCAAATCAACATTAGTATTTCGATAAATTACTACGTTATTGTTTTGAGATGATTGTAAGACCCAAGGGACTGACGTGGCTACACTGCAACGCACAAAAAGGGGCAAATAAATATTATTATTGTTAACTTACCACCCCTCATCATTCAAAAATTTTCTTTAAATATACAAAAGTTTCACCAAGACAACTTAAAAAGGAAAGATGCTGGAGAATAAGTGCTTAGTAAGATATATGTCTCATTTTGAAGTCATGCAATGACAGACCTCGTTTTCAGAATAAGAAAAACACCATTCAGTCAGCATAACACTTATGCAGACGTATTAATTATACATTCGGGAAGATATTTGACTTCTTATATTAAATTTAATGTGCTCCAAGCACGCCGGATATTGCATGGAATGGGCTCTCAGACCTGCGATCTTCCAATTCTAAAGCCCATAGACATGTACCGCATCTAGTGAAGACCTATGAGCGTACTATTTGTTGAGATTAAGGAGTCGTTTCACACATTTATAGATATTTGAAATAAAGAATTTGTTTGATAACTTTGCTTCGGAAGATATCACATTTTAGAGTTAAAATCATACAAATGAATCAAAAATGATGTTGGTAAATATTTAAAAAATAAAAAAAATTAGTTGTTTTGAAGTTGAAATTGGTTTGAGATATATGCTCACTGGAGAGATGATTTATCTCAATTTATCTATAGTTCGAGAAAATTTGTACTAAATGTTCAAAGCATGAATTGGTTTTTACACTGATTTAACTGTAAGCATACAAAATCTTTCTAATGTCTTATTAATAAATAAAGATTTTTTACCGATATTTGATTCTATCTCAGACTGATTTTCTGTTGGTCGGTCGACGGTGAAGACCATAGCTCAAATTTTAAATTTCGCTACAAGGATAAAATTTGTTACGCGATGTTACCAGAATTATAAACCGAGATACTTTTTTCCGAAAATTCGCACATGAGAATGAGTGCCCATATATTTCTCCTCATGAACACGATCACTCCAATAGGAGGCCAGCAAGAAGAATAAAATTTTGTCTGCGATTTCAATATATAGATTATCGATATCTTTCAAAATTGGACCATATACTTCTAAGGATAGGCTACATATGTATGCAAATACAAAAGAAATTTGCAAAGAGATAAACAAAGAAAATTTAGCATGAAATATTAAAACCGAAACCCTAACTCTGCATTGAAATTTGGGTTAATTTATTCTGCTGTCTTAATAAAATAATCTTTTTGCTTCATAATACGACAAAGCTAAACACCAACGCACCAATTCGTAAAGTACACTTTAACGTGAAATAAATTACACTCCCAAATATTTGAAATTAAATCTTTCAGATCTTCATATATTCAAAATTTATAGACCGATTCGAAGCTTAATGACGAGCATTAATAAATTTGCGAAAATTAATGTGAAATTCAGAGCAAAAAAAATGAAATCATTTGCCGAAAGCACCAAAAAACTTTCGAAGGGTCAGTATCATCCCCAGAAAAAAACCGGAAGGCATCATAGTAGGAATATTATAGTTTACACCGATTTCGGATTCATATAATATTTAGCACGATACAATAAAAATTATTCAAGCAATCATTACAAGAAAAACAGCTGAAAATGCACACTCGGAAAAAAAAATTTCGCACCAATTTGCGAACACTTACTTTCCGTTGTGAGAGAATGAATGAACGCACATTTTTGTATGACTGCGCTAGCAGTTAAAGTTCGAGAAAATTAAAAGTCAGCCATGAATCTAGTATGATATAGCTAAAACTATCTTTTTTGGCAAGAGAACAATTTATTATTTTAATATGAATCTTTGGCCAGTTTAAATAACATTTCCTTTTCAGAAGATGGCATCATTTTTGAGAATTTTATTAGCTGTGTATTTTATCTGTGTATTTCCAGTGAAAGTAGAGTTTAAAAATATTCCACTGCTTTTAAACGCACTTTGTATTTCAAACCAGATAATTTAGTGTCCTACACTTTCTTCTCCATAACAAGAAGCTAAAGTCGCATTTTTTATCGTTTAGAGGAATACGTGAATCCTTTAAGTATATATTTCTGCAAATGAATTTTAATTTTACTCCCTATGGACTTGCGTGGCGCGTATCCTCCAACTTTGCACGATTACAGAGATTCAAATCTAGCTGGGATACAAGATAATCTGGAAAAAGGAAGGGATCCGAATAATCAAGTCTACAGTGGTATTACAGTATTTCATGAAGCAGTTTGCTTCCCTTCTGACAATATTGGAGTTGTTCATGAATTAATTAATGCTGGGGCCGATGTAAATTGTCGTACCCATTTGGATCTTACGCCTTTACATTTTGCGGTACATTATCGGAAGAGACGTGTTGTCGACGCACTCATTCAGTCTGGAGCCTCAGTCAATGCTAAGGATTTTCTAGGAAGAACAATTTTGCATCTTGCTGTCTCCAGATGGGTATTGCACGTGCAACCCACATCATTTCAAGTTCATCCTGATATGTGGGTTATCAATAAATTGTTAAAACATGAAAGCATAGATTGCAATCTAGTGGATTCAAATGGAGATTCTCCACTAATGGTGGCCGTGAAGGATCGACAAATGGAAACTGCGGAGATGCTCTTGTGGAATAAAGCAAATCCAAATGTTTGCAATAATGTTTCCGAAACTCCTTTACATGTGGCGTTTTCTCTACCGCCCAATTCTATTGAAATTCAACTTCTGCTCAGTGGAGCCAGTATCTATTCTGTGGATAAAAAAGGACAGACTCCGTTGGATATTCTCATAAAAAATGGCTTAGATAGTCGAAAGAATGAATGGGTAAAGTTAATCCTGAAAATTATTGCGTTTAAATATTCCGTAACAAGCGATCTTAAGCAAAAATTTGAACTCAATCCTCAGTTATCGCAGTATTTTAACAAATGTTGTAATGAAGTTGATCATATGAAAGGCGATTTTATTTCTGGCAACATTTCGATGCATGACTTTTTTTGGCATTGCTCAGATGAAAATAATTTCAAATTTCTTCTACTGCAGATTCACAAACCTGTAGTTGAGAGATTAGTCAGAGATATTTATTCTGAATATTTTATCGAAATTTTATACATTATACCAAAATTCAGTTTGTACTCAATATTGCAAATGACTGCCTGCTCGAAAAAACGGGGGAAAGCTAAAGGAAAAGTGAACGATCTCGCAGATTTGCTCTCGATATTGGACGTTATTTACTTATTTTCGAAGTATTTATCGTATATTGAAATATTTTGTTTAATTGTTGCCTTCTCTGATGTGATGATTTCTGAGTCAATACATAATTTGCATGAACGCGATTTCTTTTATGCATTTAACTTAAATTGATGAGACAAATCTGTTCTTTAACTTCACTCAGTAGCAATAGTCGATATATATAAATTTTAATTTCATCGCTTTTAAAGTAAAAGTTCATTTATAAAGATGCATTTGTTCCTGTACTCAGGGATATAAATAATTTTGCACTTCATAACAATAAGGACTTTTTGTCCCAAATTTTACTTTCAAAATCACAATGAGTTGTTCGTAATCCACTTGTTATAATTGTTTTATTTAAAATTTTATTCGTCTAATTTTTGGATTTTTATGGTTTCAGTATAGAACGGGTGAAATCCTTTCTTCGAATCTTCGTTTCATACGATTTTAATGTTTTGTTATTTTTGTTAAACTAAATCTGCTCGATTTTTTATTAAATATAGATTTTAAAAAATTGAGTTTAAAATATCGCGTCAAGTTGTTTGCGCAGGCAAACTGTTTTTTAACATGTTGAAAAGCTTCTCAGAGATTTAATAATTCTAACGGGAATTTGTTTCAAATCTGCTGCACAAGGCATATTTACCGTAAAGAATTGATCTCTGAGTAATAATTAAATTTTATCAATGGTGGAATTTTTCAAATAGTTTTAATATCGACAGAATATACTTTGTTTATGAAAAGAATCTATTAATTTCATCATGTTTTACAAATAAATCTTATGATTGTTATTTAACCAATTTTCGGATGTAATAAATGGTTTTAGTTATGTTGCCTCAATTAAATTCTGTGGTAATATTATGGTCATAATAACATATTTGAAATTGAATATTTAAATTTTTATGCAAACATATATTAGATACTGAAGCAATATTTTCATTGGATATTCAAACTCTACTAATATTAAAAAGTAAAAATGTTCTGTTATACGTGATATCGGATCAATTTATTGCAATTTGACCTGCAGAATAAGAGGAAATATCATGTTGCCGCATAAGATACAACACTGTATTTTTTTGAAATTTCAAATATGAAGAAAATATTCACTTTTTCGCAATCAATAATCAATATTTTTCAAATTTTTGCACATATACTTCGAGCATACGCTCTCTAGTTCATATCAGATGTTATGAGTTCAGAAATATTGTTTATCAATTGCAACAAACTGCGCATTTTCTTCCTCTATGAAATTTCAAAAAATTCAGAAAGGTGGTGTTGCGTATTAAGCGACGATATGAAAAATTAGCTTCTCAACAATGCAATTCTTTAGTGTCTACCAAATTATTATATTTAATAGTAATGTTTTTAAGTTCTGTTTCAAGGAAGAAAGTATTTGGAAAACAGTGTATTCCAAAATGACCGGATTAATATAAAACTAGTGAGAGACTAATAAAAATCAAAACTTTAATGTCTATTATACTTTGAAATTAAATTAATAAGAATCAATTTTCCAAGCAAACCAGCTGGTCGCTAACGGCAGCTACTCAGTTCCGATATAAAAGCGAATGTGTGTGTTTTGGCGCTCCTCGGGGGAGACAGTTTGACCTAAAGTTCATAAATTTGACATATATATAGTTTACAATGTAGGAATGAGCACTGTGGAGCAATTTTTTAACATTTCTTTTGAATTTGAATTAATTCAAAACTTATCTTTAAATACATTGTATAAGTCCTGCCTTCGTTATGATTTAATATGTGGAGCTGCCATTAATGCCATCATCCCAACGGATCTGCCACTTGGCCAAGGTTCGCTGCTTGAGATCATGTTTTTGACTTCTAGGAAGAGGAACCGTGAGCACTTCTGCATCCGTGGGCGTAATTGCCTCTTTGGCCAGCTTATCAGCTTTCTCGTTCCCCAGGTGCTCTACGTGGACCAACCCAGTCTGATGTTATGAGTGTTGTACAGACGGCCTTATTCACCACCCATGGTTAAACCATGATCAGCGGTTAAATGATGGTTCTGCTATAATAATGCGAAAGGTGACCGAAATGCATTGCCAAATGTATACTTTATTGGGTTGCTATATTGGCATGGTATCTCAATTTCTCTGTCGTTCGCGATTTTTAAAATTACCCTCAGCCTTCGAGCCAAACGAGTTTCTCGCCAAACTCGCCAGTTAGGGTATACATCCAGCCGATCATTTCGGTCAGCATTCGCTTGTTCGTGAAAATTCCCTTTTAACCGCTGATCAGGACTTAACCATGGATGGTGAATAAGGCCGAGAGAGTCTCGAATGGTTCCGGCTATTGGATTTCTGGTTTAATAGGGATTTTAGGCTGGATTGGCTGTCGTTCCAGATCTTTACTTGGTTTGTGTGGTTTTGGGCATATTTAACCGCTTCTTGGAGAGCTATTAACTCTGCCTGAAATATAGAATTTTTTAGAGAAAGTCGTCCCTATCATTGTGCTATAAGTTCTTGCTGCTTTCCGAAGATGCAGAAGGCAGATCCAACACAATGTTCCAACGCCCTCTTATATTTGGCCACCTCTCTTTTTTAAAATAGGGTTGTTGTTTTCGTACGCTGGATGATCTGCTCTGTAGGTTGTGCCTCGTCTTCTATTCCCGTCGTGGCAATTTTCGCAGCAAGCATGGCGACACAGCAGGATCCCGTGTCGTGTGGAAAGGCGCAAATGGCACATAGGAATCTCAGAGACTTGAATTCCTTTTGCTGGTGACCGTGTTTCTGCTACTTGAAGCAGCGCTTCACACTAAATTGCTCCTCGATGGAGTGCGTCGTCATCCAAAGGTGAGTTTCTTCAACTGCTTAAATGCTCTGAAGGCTTCATTGGGGAGGAGATGACGTGGTGTTCTAATTCTCCTCTGCCTTTAATTTTAAACTATGTTTTGAAGACACTACTCTCCATGCCGATTACCTGAGAAAGAGAGTGGAACACTATTTCTTGTTCCTTTGCTTTTGGGATGTCGTAGATTATGTAGCGTGGGAAGCGCTTTTCTGGTTTTTTGATTTCCACGCTGGTAAGGGATTCGGTAACTTTGACTTTTTCGATAATTTTTTCCCTGCTTTCCAAGACAGGGAAATCTATGCCCAATCCGTTGCTGATATTCCGGAATCCCGAAACTTTGGCTCCTATAGTGCTGGGCTTAAAAGAGGCATTGACTTTGCTGGCTATTTCTTTCTTGTCTGCAGGTCCCTTGGAGACTAGCAGGACCGTGTGCTTGGGCTGTTGACCACCTCATGCTCTTTCCTGTTTTATTTTGAATAGCTCTGTTGTCCCTGCTGCGTGTTTGATTGGGAGTTGTCAGACTTTTTTGTCGTCTCTGTCTGGATGCCGAATACCCTGGTTTGTTTGTGAGGGCTCTGTTCTTTAATATCCAGGAACTTGAGTTTTATACTGTCTAAACAGCAAAGCACCAATTGAAACATTTGATTTTAAAAGGGGACTTCCGCAGAGTCCGCCGAAGTCACTGTAACATACTTACAATACATGGCGTTGGTGCGAACGCACACATAAAACCAGCCCAAATCGGAGCTGACTCTCATCAATAATGTCGTCGTCACCGTTATGTTCAGCATTTCTATGTTTAAGTGTCGTTGTTTATTAAATTGCTGTCTGCTCTTAATGATGTCTTCATTATCACCTCGCATGCACATCAAAATTTAATATTTACATTTGTTTTTGATTCGATGGAAGTAGTTGCATCGTTTAGTGTAAAACCTGAAATTCTGCCATTCACGGTAATGTTGTAATTAAGCATAAAAGTTTCCGTATGATGTTAGAAAGGGACTTCTGCGCAGACGAACCCTTTTAACATTAATTTTGCTGCTAATCGCTAGATAGCCATTATACATATTACATGAAAAATTGCTTCAGTGACAACTTTTAAAATCATACATCAGAGAGAAAGCCCATATATTTTTCCTCATAAACACGAACAAGAACACTCCAATAGAAGGCCAGCAAGATGAATAAAAGTTTGACTGCGATTTAAATATATAGATTATCGATCTGTTTCCAAATTTGGACCAAATCCTTCTAAAGATTGGTTTCATATGTATGCAAACACAGACACAATTTGCAACGAGATAAACAAAGAAAATTTATTATGAAATATTAAAACCGAAACCCTAACTCTGCATCGAATTTTGGATCAAATGTGCCTACTGTCTTAAAAGAAAATAATCTTTTCGCTTCATAATATCTAAGAAGCTGAACACCAATGCACCAATTTCTAAAGCATACTTTAATGCCACTCCCAAATATTTGAAATGGAATCGTTGAGATATTCTTGTCTTCAAGATTTATAGTTCGATACGAAGCTTAATGACGCGAATTAATGAAATTTGTCTTAAGTTAATATGAAATTGGGAACAAAAAATAACCTCCTTTTGAAGAAAGTAATGAGAAACTTCCACTGTGTTAGAATCATCCTAAAAAAACCAAGGTCGTCATTACAG
Source organism: Araneus ventricosus (assembly GCA_013235015.1). NCBI lineage: Eukaryota > Metazoa > Arthropoda > Arachnida > Araneae > Araneidae > Araneus > Araneus ventricosus. The sequence continues at coordinate 92,279 of BGPR01003704.1, forward strand.
AAATATTCTTGCTTCATAATGGTTTCGGATTAGCATAATATTTAATACGATAAAATAAAAAATATTCACTCATTCAAAAGAAAAAAGATAGTAAATATGCACACTTAGAACTAATTTTGCACAATGATTGTAATGTAACGCCCTTCTTTAATAAGTGAAAGGCAAGTTCTCACGCACTGTTTTGCTTCAGGAGTGGAGAAGTTGAAAACCAGCTTGAACCATCGGAAAATTTTTATTTAACTGAGCTAGATGTCATTTTGAAAAATTATAAAGTGTGCCTTGTGTGAAATTCTAGTACTTAATTTAAAACAGCTAAAATTCTTTTGATGCACTCTTTCTTTGAAAGATAACATATTTTTCATTTTAATAGAGGTAATCTTCAAAAGTTTAATGTTAAGTTTAGGTTACGGAGCTGTTTCTCCTTGCTTTGCATCGCCAACTTTTTGGCGCCAGGAGGAAGACTGTTTAGCGATATGTTTACATTTGTTTTGGTTGCGCAGTGACGTTCAAATTGGTGTCTGGCGCGCGCATCATTAAATTGGAGTTCTGCGCTTGGAAGCTTCGTCTTGATTGGTTAGCTATGCGCTAATTCAAATTTTATTGAATAATTTAATAGAATGTTCATATTTCGTTTGGAATTTAACGGTTTTAATTTTGACAGTTTTTCGTGTATTTTAAACAACAGCGGTGATTATTATAGTTGCAATTTCTCGAATTTCTTCGACAAGATAAAACTCATTACGAAACGATGTTTCTGGTAAAATTGGGAGCATATCGACTTATTACAAACTTCTGACATCTGAAGCAAAAGTTGTTTTACAGTGGTGTATGGATGGTGCGGGAATTCTCGTTTTGGGAATTAAAGAAAACTAGATTCGTAACATTCAATAAAGAAGAGAAGCTACTAGTTTCCGGCTTTGCAGAAAGCAATGCCGCTGATGTATTTTTAAGTTTAAAAAATTGCTCTGTTCGCGAACGCAAGAGAAGAATAAAATGTTTACTTGTTACTCAAAACAAACGTCCTCACATCGCCAAACCATCTTGTCCTTGGCGACAAAAAGTTGGCGATGCAAAGGAAGGAGGAACGGCTCCGTACCCTAAACTTAACTTTTACCCTTCGAAAATCATAATCTATCCGCTTCATAATACTAAGAAGCCAAACACCAAAGCTCTAATTTGTAAAATATAATTTTATGTCAAAGAGATTACACTCTCAAATATTTGAAATCAAAACTTGTGTTTAAAATTTATAGTTCGATTCGAATCTTAACTAATGTAACGCATTAATAAATTTCATTTTATGTTAATGTGAAATTGAGAGGAAAACAAATTACCATCCTTAGATGAAAGCAGTGCAAAACTACCAAATGCAAGAATGTCCCCAAGAAAATACTGAGGACATCATACTAGAAACACTTCCGCTTCATATTGATTTCGGATTCATATAATATTTAAGAACGATACAATAAAAATTATTGACACAATCATTACAAGAAAGATAGTAAAAATGCACTCTCAGAACTGATTTTGCGCACTGATTGCGAAGTAATGCCGCCTTGAATTAGTGTAAGGCAAATCCTTACTTGCAATTCTTTTAGGATGAATGAACGCACAATTTTTGTTTGTACTAAGCTTTAATCATATTTTAAATCATTAGTAGACAGCTGAAACTTTCTTTGCAAGAGAACTAATTAATCAATGATATATACAAAAGAGAAAGTCACTCACTGACTCGTCACCGAATCTGGAAAACCACAGGGAATAGAAACTTGAAAATTGGCAGGTGATTGATTCCTAGGTGGTAGATGTACAATAAGAAAGGATTTTAAAAAATTTTAATTGGAATTTTAAATAATAAAATTAATACCCTAAATTTTAAATATCTTCCGCAACAACTACGTAGCATATTATTGCACAAAAACAATTTTAACATCAACTTAAATTTTTTAAAATCAACATTTCAATTGCTCCAACTCCATTTCCATGCGACATTCTTTTTAATTTTAATTAATTTGTCAATATATTTTCAAACACAATTTTTAACAATGCTTTTAACACTCTCGTGTGTGCGAATTCCTTCTTTTGTTTCTCTTCTTCTTTTACGAATAATTTCTAATTGTTTTGTTTTTAATTTAAATTTGTGTTCAACATATCCATTAAATGGAATAATTTCAGTCAACTGTTTTCAGTTTTGGTTCTCAAAATCCTCGTAGCCCTGATATTGAGCGCCACATATTCTAGATTAATCCACAAAGTTAACAAATTCTGAAAATATGGATGTAGAAATTGTATTGCGTAACAGATTATAAATCCTTTGCAGAATAGCAATGAGGTAACAAAGATTGTTAAAACGCAGACGAAGTCAAGGGCGCATATTTACGGATACTACATAGTAGGAAATGAGGTCGCTTCTCATTGGCTCTGAGCGTCATGTGACTTGACTTGCTTCTAAATGATGTCGTAGAACAAAACAGTACTTAGAGATGCTGAGGCTTCGTCCTTTATCTGCTTTTATGCTAAAAAATGTATTCGTTACTTTCTTCAGGAACATCAAAATAATCATAATTAGAAAGGTAGTTCTGTTTTTTCCATAATACGACAACAGAAAACAAAATGTTAATTAAAACCTCGTCTAAGCTCGGTGCTATGACGTCATAAAGAAGCAAGCCGGGTCACGTGAAGCTGAGAGCCATTGAGAAGCTATCTCATGCCCTACTATATAGGATCCGTAAATATGCGCCAAGGGCATCAGCTAGTTTTAATATGAAGCTTTGGTTAGTTTTACGAAAATTTCTTTTCCAGAAGATGGCATCATTTTTGCAAATTTGATAAGCCGTGAATTTTAGAAAATTTCCACTTCCACATATTTGCAGAGAAAGTGAAATTTTTATTCGAATGCTTTTCAAAGGATTTTATAATTCAAATCAAAAACTTTTGATTCCCTTGTTTTCCTAGACAAGAAGTTACAATCGAATTTTCATCATCTCCTGAATTTTATATTTGCTTCCTATGGACTTTCATCGTGCGTTTCCTATAAATTTGCACGATTTTAGAGATTCAAATCTGGCTGAGATACAAGAGTTTCTGGAAAGAGGAGTTGATCCGAATTACCAAGTCTACGGTGGTATTACAGTATTTCATGAAGCAGTTCGCTTCCCTTCCAACAATATTGGAGTTGTTCGGGAATTAATGAAAGCTGGTGCTGATGTAAACCATAGTTCTCACTTGGGTATTACACCTTTACATTTTGCAGTATATCATCGAAAACAACAAGTTGTCGACGCCCTGATTCAGTCTGGAGCCTCAGTCAATGCTAAGGACTATCTCGGAAGAACATGTTTACATCTTGCTGTTACTAAATGGGTATTATACTTGCCACCCTTATCATTACCAATGCAGCCTAATATATGGGTTATAGATAAACTGTTAAAACATAAAGACATAGATTGCAATCTAGTGAATTCAAATGGAGAAACTCCACTAATGGTGGCCGTCAAGGATCAACAAATTGAAGCTGTAGAGCTGCTCTTGTGGAATAAAGCAAATCCAAATGTTTGCAATAATGTTTCCGAAACTCCTTTACATGTGGCGTTTTCTCTACCGCCCAATTCTATTGAAATTCAACTTCTGCTCAGTGGAGCCAGTATCTATTCTGTGGATAAAAAAGGACAGACTCCGTTGGATATTCTCATGAAAAATGGCTTAGATAGTCGAAAGAATGAATGGGTAAAGTTAATCTTGAAAATTATTGCGTTTGAATATTCCGTAACAAGCGATCTTAAGCAAAAATTCGAACTTAATCCTCAGTTATCGCAGTTTTTTAATAAATGTTGTGATCAAGTTGATCATATGAAAGGCGATTTTATTTCGGGCAACATTTCGATGCATGACGTTTTCTCGCATTGCTTAGATGAAAATGATTTCAAATTTCTTCTACTGCAGATTCACAAACCTGTAGTTGAGAGATTAGTCAGAGATATTTATTCTGAATATTTTATCGAAATCTTAGACATGATACCAAAATTCAGTTTATACTCAATATTGCAAATGACTGCCTGCTCGAAAAAAGGGGGGAAAGCTAAAGGAAAAGTGAAAGATCTCGCAGATTTGCTCTCGATATTGGACGTTATTTACTTGTTTTCGAAGTATTTATCGCATGTTGACATTTTTTGTTTAATTGTCGCCTTTTCTGATGTGATAATTGCTGAGTCAATGCAGAATTTGCATGAACGCTATTTCCTTTATATATTTGACTTAGATTGAGAAGAGAAATCTGTTCTTTAACTTCACTCAGTAGCAATAGTGGATATATAAAAATTTTAATTTCATCACTTTTAAAGGAAAATTTATTTACAAAGATGCATTTGTTTCAATATTTTTTCTTATTAAACAGTGGTATAAATAGTTATGAACTTCATAATAATAAGGACATTTTTGTCCAAAATTTTACTTTTTTATTCGTCTAATTTCTGAATTTTTATATCTTAGGTATCGAATGGGTGAAATGTTTTCTCCGAATCTTTGTCTGATTTTTTTTTAAAGTTTCATTATTTATGTTAATCTAAATCTGCTTGATTTTGTATTAAATTTAGATTTTAAGTAATTCATTCTAAAATGAAGGGAACAGGATTTGCTCAGGCTAACGATTAAGTATTTTATCATGTTCTCAGAGAATCAATAATTCTAATTAGCAAGAATGGGTATCAAAATTTTGAATCTGCTGCTCAAGGCATATTAAGAATCAAGATTCGATCCCTGTATAATAATTAAATTTTATCAACGAATGACTTTTTCCAATAGTTCTGAAATTTCCACTTTCTAGCTTGTTTATGATAATATTAACTAAATTCTGAATAATTACTGTTATAGTTTCAGAAGCTTGTACAAAATAAATCATGCGATTGTTTTTTACGCAATATTTAGTAGTAATAAATATCTATAGTTATGTTAACACAATTAAATTTTATGATTGAATAATGGTCATAATAAAATATTTTTTGAAATTTAATATGTAATTTTTATATATGTATTAGATACTAAAACTATATTTTCATTGGATTTTTAAACTGTTATAATATTAGAAAATACAATCATTTTGTTATTCGTGATATCAGATCGATTTACTTTAATGTAACCTGCACAATAAGAGGAAATATCATTTTCATATATCATAACTTAAAATTTACTTTTAGAAAATATATTTTTTTAGTTCCTACCTACTTATTATAATTCATTCTTCGATTTTCAGTTCTCTTTCAAGGAAGAAAGGTTGTTCTTGATGTTTGACGTTATTTACTTCTTTTCGAAGTATTTATCATATGTTGAATTTTTTTGTTTATTTGTCGCATTTTCTTATGCGATAAATGCTGAGTCAATGCAGAATTTGATAGAACGCGATTCCTTTTATGAATTTAACTTAAATGGAGAAGAGAAATCTGTTCCTTAACTTGACTTCACTCAGTAGCAATAGTGGATATATAAAAATATTAATTTTATAATTTTTAAAGGAAAAGTTCATTTACAAAGATGCATTTGTTCCTGTATTCAGGGATATAAATAATTATACACTTCATAATAATAAGGACTTTTGGTCCAAAATTTAACTTTTAAAATCACAATGAGTTGTTCGTAATCAGCTTGTTGCAATTGTTTTATATAAAATTTTATTCGTCTATTTTTTTAATTTTTATGGCCTAATTATAAAATGGGTGAAATGTTTTCTTCGAAACTTCGTATCATCTGTTTTTAATGTTTTATTATTTATGTTAAACTAATTAAACTTTTATTTAAAGACATATTTAATAATAAATGTCACAAGAATTAGAAATGTAGTATTTCTAAGTTTTACATTAATTGAAGTTAAATAAATTTAATGATTTTGATGCAATTTCAGTATGTCCAAATAGTTTCTGAAATTATAAAAAATTAAAACATTATAAATTTACGTCAAGTATTAAAAATCTCACAATGAAATATAATATAACGAAAGGCAATTTATTACAATTTTTTCTTAATTTCAAAACTTCTTAATGATGGAAAGTGTTTATTATCTTTAAAGCAAATAAAAAAGATATGTGAAAACTGGTAAAATTACAAAGCATTATTTTACAAAAAAAATTATAAAAAATAGATTTTATTTTGAGTCAAAGAATTATTGGATTAAAAATACAGGCTAAAATCCGCAACTTTACCATTTTCTACAGAAATAAAACATTATTTATAATTTTAAAATGTCCTCGAAAATTTAAGGTCCAGAAGGCTCAAAACTACTTTCAAACATTTGATTTAATGCAATGGGTATCTTTCTAACATGTCCCAAAGGTTAATATAATTGTTTTTTAATGTAAATCTTTAGCGTTATTTCAATTTTGTTATCTTTAGAAAATTTTAACTTTCTCTGCATGGAAATGAAATTTTTTTATAAGAAATGTGTTTTAAGAATCAAAGCATAAAGAAGAGTATGGAATTTTGTGTTTTCTTAGTTAATAAAGAAAGCCTTTTTATTTCATAAAATTTGTCATTTAGTCATCCGACTAAATAAATGACCGTTCTAATATCAAAAATTATTTACTTGGCTATTTATAAAAGAAAGTCATTCAGTCGTACAAGAAAATTCATAAGAAACAGTTTAAGCTTGAAATATTCGTAATGAATACGGAATTGGAAACAGTCTAAGCTTGAAATATTAAACAATTACAATCATTCAAATTACGTGCGCAGTTGTGCTTCGAGAAACAAAGCATCTAACATTAAATGATGAAACCATAATCAGCTCCGTATTTGAAATATAAGCCTGCAGACAATTTCGTTACAATAACTTATGTTGAAATGCAATGGAAAAATACCTAGATTTAAAAGCATTATCAATTTATACATATATGAAAAATTAATTATCGTCTGTGTTTGCTTTGGTGAATAAAGAAATCCAGCCAGGTTTCAAACATACGAAGACATTAAAATTATTTCCAGTAACGCAAACAAATACAGGAACTTCTAATCTTTAATGATATTGGAAACAACAACAACTTAAACAATTATAAAAAAAAATCAATGATCACGTTACAATTGCTTGATCTCTAAAAATAAAGCTACTTCTCTGCCGCCAAAAATTTAAAAACTGAAGCATTCTAATTGCTCTTATTCTTTTTTTTTGCTTCTAGTTTCACCTGCTTTGCGAAATGATGCGCCGAGAGTCTTTTTTTTATTACTTTCAAAAAAAATATTTTTCTCTTCTATTTTCTAGTAAAAAGCTCTTACGAAAAGATCCTGATAAAAAGCTGACTTTTTTCAATAAAAAGATACATATTTAACTTTTAATTTCATCGGGAGGTTGATTCTAAATTTTTAAGAAATAGGAAGTAGCATTTAATTTCTTTAATTAGTCGAAGAGTTTTGATAAATAGAAATAAAGCACGATAATAAGGAACAAAGTGGGATCATCTTAAGTTTTTCTTGCAAATCTCTCATTTGTAATTATTGGTCCTTTTTTTTATTTAGGTTTCTTATTACGTCTCATAAGTGTTGCCGTTTTTCTCGATGTAAGCATCGAGTCGGGAATCATGCTTTTTAAAATGAATTTATATTTTTAGGCCGATATGATCAGGTTACTGTAACAATATCCGTCTTTAATGTAAGTACAGTCGACGCTCGTTATAACGACCACGCATTATAAAGACCATTCCATTATAACGACCAGTGATAAAATCCCAAAATGTGTTTCCCTATGCACTATGTTATTTTACTATTAACGTCCGAATTCAGCGAACACTCTTCCCGGCATTTTTCCAAAAAGAACATGTTTCTAAACGTAAATGACCGTGATTATTGTATTGCCAAGCTTCGTAGACGTAGTCTTCAGTGTTACAGTTCAACTTTGACGGGGTGGGGGGGAATTATCACTCACCACAGCGCGGAAATTAGAATAACCTAGAATATAAAAATGTTTCGAGTGCTATTGAGACTTTAAAATGTTTTTTCTAAAGGCAGAATATTATTTATCATTTTTAACTGAAATTTAAAATTATGTTTTGCAGAAAGCCCACATATGCTGAAAAGGCAAACAGACATTTCTGGTTTTTTCTTTCGGAAATAAATTATTTGTGAGCATATAACACCCTTTATTTTCTACTTTGAAATCTGTTTTAGAAATATATTTTTAATTGATAAAATTTTATTTTTAATACCAATGATAAAAAATAAGTTGAGCATTTAGTTGGAATCTCTTTAAAAATTGCCTATTTGTATGGAACTCCTGATCGTGCATGTGTGTAGTTTTTTTAATTATGTCCACTATAGCGACCACTCGTTATAAAGACCTTTTGCTGTGGGACGCAGAGGGTCGTTATAACGAGCGTCGACTGTATTAGGATTAATAATTCTTTTAATAATAATTTTTAATTTAATTAGCCTCGAGGCTGATGTTAGGTGTTGCCTACTTATTATTCTGGTAATGGATAAGCAACAAAACGTTTGCTTAGCTTCAAAATATATGCGAATTCTCAATTTTAAATAGCGTACATATTTTAGTCTGTTTCCAATTAAAATGCAATGAAGAATAAAATTAAATTTTATAATATATGCATAATATAAAAATTACATTTACATAAACAAAAGTTAAATATTGAATGAACTATATTTCAGCCACTACAAAGGCATTATTAGAATTTTAAGAAATGTTGCAGTAATATACAGAGTCTACCAAAAATGTGGAACAAGCTTTTATTTCCTTAACTATTGATCCTAAACATATACTTCCAATGGAAAAAATCCATAAAATAAGATATTTTGTATGAAAATACTCCGACTTCTAAGGGGATCTATAGTAAAAAGTTCAAGAAATTAAATTTTCATACGGCCCCCGAAGTGCACAAGTGTTTCATTAATAAAATGTTTCTCTTACATTCATCTATTCACCTACAAAGTTGCACGCACCTATGTAAAAAACTTACAGAGATGTTATAAGGCAAAGTTATTGACTTAGACAACATTTCCATGCCTCTCACTGCTGTTTGATCCAGTGTTTCGATATACATTTCAGGGATAATATACATATTTCAATAAGTTGATAAAAGCGCGTTATCAGGAAATAACAATGTACTTGTTAACTCGTGCTAAATCTAAAAAATTGTCAAATGATACATTAATTGAAGTATTTACAAAAATAGATAATCTTGTTAACCTTCTAAAAATAACCACGGTGAGATATCCGCAATGATAGCTCATCTGCTCGCAAATAACCCAAGTAAAAAAATCAGCAAAAAATATTTAAAAAAATCAGATTTTACAGGTATTTTGAAGGTTTCTACAAGGATTTTGAAGGAAAATGAAAACTGCAGGTTTCCTTCAGGAAATGTACAGTTTATTTGAAGGTTTCATACAGGTTTTTAAGACTTCTAAATTACCTTTCAGGTATTCTGAAGGTCTCTACAGGTATTTTAAAGGAAAATAAAAACAGCAGATTTCCTTCAGGAAATGTACAGTTTATTTAAAGGTTTCATGCAGGCTTTTTAAGACTTCTAAATTATCATTAAGGTATTTTGAAGATCTCTACAGGTATTTTAAAGGAAAATAAAAGCTGCAGGTTTCCATCGAGAAATGTACAGATTTTCTTAAGGTTTTATACAGGATTTTTTCCAACAAGTTTATAGACTTCAATTTACCTTCAATGACTTAGCAGATTTTTTTAGAGCAGATTTTACTTCAGGTATTTTGAAGAAAAATGAAAATTGCTTTTGATGCATGAAATATGAATGATTTATTTTATTTGGGTTTCATACAGTTTTATATCAAATGGTATCTAACGCGGATTCAAACAGCTTGAAGTAAGACTGGGTAGAGAGAAGAGGGAAAAGGAGAGAACTAGGGTTTAATATATGAAAAAAGATATATTTGAAGAAAAATGTAACTTTTAAAATTTTGCGAAAAAAAATCCATTCGATTCAGAATCAAGCATTTTCCATATGAAAACACGATGATACGAAATTTTAATCTGTAATGAACATAATAAATACTTCTTTCAGTGTAATGCAAATCTTGATTTACTTCTGAATATTATAAAAAATATTTTAAAAAGATTTTTTTAAAGTTATATAAATACATTTATCGTTTCGGAGGAAAACTGAGAAATTAAAAAAACCTTTTTGTTTAAAATAAAAAAATTAACGAAAAAAATATTTATGAGTGAAATATCATATTAAACATTATAAAAAATATTAAAAACATATTAAGCATTATAAAAATATTGAAGAAAGAAACTTTTCTGAAATAATTTTCTATTGCTTGACCATGAATTGTCTATCTGCTTAGACATGTAGCAGTAACCTGTTGTCACTCAGATAAGCTAACTTTAAAACACTCTCAAACAAAACGTGCTCTGGCAAAAATTGATTTTTACACCACTAGAGGGTGAAGTTAAAACTCAAATAGATTATTTTAACACACCTTTTCGAAGTTCTGTCTGGTATAGGGTATAGTGCGCTTGCCTGCCAACTCCAGGAACGCGGGTTCGATCCCCGATTCAGAGAAATTTGAAGTTTTGTGGTACAGGTAAGTTCAATTAAAAATTAATTTAAATTAATAACTAAGCCTTGATTAATTATGATTCCTTATTAGTTGACATTCCAGATAATTCGAGACACAATGAAATTCTATAAGATGACGCCAGAAGAAAGGGGGGGTGAAAAAAGGGGAAAAACTTAACTGTAGATACAGGGTTTTTTATCTGCAGGTATTTTGCATAAAAGCATGCAAGTAAGACGCAGGGTTTTTTTCCATCTGAAAAAAGTAAGCAAAAAAAACTTCCGGAAAATTGAAGGTATATCGGACAAAAATGTAGGGTTTTTTGTCCGAAATGCCTACAGTTTTCCTGAAAGTTTTTTAAAGGTTTTTTGAAGACTTTTTTACTTAGGAAGATATGCCATAAAAATACTACTAGAAACTAGAATACAACTGAATTTTAAAAAATTCAAAATATTTTTACCTTCAAATTGTCCAAACTTGTAGTTCGAAAATCTGAATTGTATTTTAGAAAATTACAGTTGTGTCTTTTTTCGGCGACTGACTTACAGAAAACGAATACGTAGTAACCAGCCAAATTCCCGTTGAGGCAACATGAAAGTGAATCCGAAACCTGAAATCATTCAATGAAAGAACATTCGAATAAAAACAAAGAACTCGAAAGCGAGTCTTAGGTGATATTGAAGGGGAAAAAATTTAGTTGGTCTATCTCCAAACAGGAGCATCCGAAAATCCATTTCTGGTTAAGTTCAAAGACAGAACGGATGGCTATTCGCCTTCGCACATCATGTAACTTAGTTGTACGCAATGAGCGGTTCTTGGTGCTTTCTAAAACTATTTGGAATGCAGCCCCATCCTATATCTGTCTTACTTTTTCATTCATTTTCTGTCTTCTTTTCTCGCTTAAATCATTTTTGTTCATAATCAAACTCTCATAGTGAAGAATGGAAATAAGAATAAAAACAAAAATACGAATTTTTAAAATAATTTTAGTGAGTTCTGTAACTCTCCAATCCTAAAGGACGAGTAGCCATTCTTTTTATGTAAAACTTAATAATACGCAGAACGCTGAGAGCAAAGAATTTATTATTATTTTCCGATATTAGGCTATTCTCCTGTTTTATGTTAAATTTTATTTTCTCAAGTTTTCCTTACATTCTTTATCAAGTCAATAGCTGCAACTATCAGACAATGAAACTGAGTAACAGTATGCGTCATTCGCAATATTTTTTCAATCCATGATGTATTTATTACTAGACAAATATTTGCATTTCTGCAGTAAACATCTCCAAATAAATTTGTGAGCAGCATCTTCAAATTTAAAAATTAATGTAACTCTGCAAGTTTTGCAGATAGAATAGTGATACTTAGTTTGTACATAGATGGGTCTAAGAGGAAAATTTTACTCCCTGACACTTTTGCTCTATGGGGAACGTAAAAAAAATTTTAATTTTCTCAACTTTTAATTTTCAACTTCCATTGAGGTCAAAATGTTTCCACACAAATTCCTACCTTATATGATGAAACTTTGAATTCAAAAGTATATGTCTAGGTGAAATATTTAAGGAAATAAATTCATGTTCCAAATTTTTGGGACACAATGTATATGAAAATGTTTTCTATGAAAGTACTATAACTCATTCATGATTGCTAATGATGTGTAACCTTAGTATGCAAACAATCAATAAAAAAAATAAAGCAAAATTTTTTAAAAAATTAAAAGTTATTTATAAAAGAAAGCAAAATTTAAAACTGGAACAAGAAAAAAACTTTTTTATTACCATACAATAAAATTGTATGATAATTAATATTAAATATTTAATTATTATTTAAATATTTAGATATTAAAGAATTTAATTGTAAAAAGACATGAAGTTAGAAAAATTACGACAATGTTTAATATGCGCGCCATTGCAGCAGCAAAACAGAAAAAAGAGAACAATAGACAGATATAACAATAAAGCCAAAATTAAAAAAAGAAGGTAATACAAGGAATCCTAGAGTAATTTGAAGTAAACGAAAAGCAAACAACAAAACAAGGAATCCATTGTAGTTCACTTTTTCAAGGGCTAAGAAGTATTCGAAATGGATTCAAAAGAATATTTAGGGAATTTTCTGTAAGAAGCACACCTTTTAGGCTAAGACAGAGCTTCTCATAGCCCGAACTCCCCAAACAGAGAAACCAGGTAGCAAATCCACAAGAACAAACATCAAAAGAAAAAGGAAATAACATTAACAACGCTAATAAGACTAACAAAATATTAGCCATAGAATGTGTAACCTTATATATAGATGAATTGTCTGGTATTTAAACGATGGAGGGCCATTAACATCCTGGAGGCATTCAAGGGAAGATTCAAGAATAACCGGAAGTTGAAAACCTTTTCTACTTTTGAATCTTGCGTTTGGGGTTAAAGCTGTTTGCTCTTAGAATTAAAAATACAGCACTTTCTGTATACACGTTGCTAAATTAAGTCCTTTTACTTTCTAGTATTCGACATACACAAAGGAAATTTACATACACAAAGGAAATGGACACACAAAAAGGAAAATATTAATTGTTAGGAAATTTCCCTAGAGATTTTGAAATGCACAAAGAAAATTGAGAAGTATAAAAGTTCATATTTGTTCACGTATACAGGGTGTTTAAGCACCAGGTTTACAAACTTTTAGGAAAGTTAGAGCCCACCTAGATGAAATAGAATCCTATAGCAAGTGTTGGTTCGGAAATGCTTCTCTTGCTCGATAGTGGTGTTATGTGGTAAAGGGAGTTTGCGTTTCGATGGCAGAGAAGCATTTCAGGCTGGAATCCCCAGTGCTTAATAAAGCGTTACGGGGAATCATCTCATTTGATGTTACCTTTTCGTATAACAGGAGGAAAACAACAGGATATTTCAGGAGACCGTATTGCCACAACTTTCGGAAGACTAACAACTTTTTCCATCGCTGTGATCTTGAATATTGCATTCAACATACGATGACGCTAAACACAAAATGATCTACATTGGGAAATATGCTAGACAGTCAGAGCATGAAAATAGGGTTTCTAATTTCCCGCCCTCTTTTCCTTTCCGGAAAATCCCGGGGACATAACAGTCATTCCAACGAATGTATCGAAGTTTGAAAAAACATAAAAATCGTCTATTTTTAATTGATATCCATAATAATTACACAAAATAAGGATATTCATAATTCCGAAATTTACACTCCTTTATATATTGAGCTACGAAACACAAATAAAATTTATTAGTTATTCATTTTTAAGGTAAGATTTAAGAACGCATAAACAAATCTATGCTTTCATCAGTCAACCTAGATCTTAGCTTTGTTACGAACAACCAGGCAGCTGAATTTGGGGGTATCGTTTTGAAAGGCCTCACGCAGTTTTATAATATTTGATGATCGATTTTCTGTTGAGTCAAATAACTACAATTCTTGCTTCACTATCTTACTAAAGCTAGAACATTTGATTTTCTAATTTTTCATTTAAGTTTAAAGATTTATCTTCCGTTTTTTCCGTGCTCTCTTCTTCTGAGCGCGAAGAATTTGACAGTGATTGGTCTTCCTCGCAAAAACGTCATGTCATAATCAGTTTAGCTTGTTCAATCAAAGAGGTTTTATTTGATAAACATGAAAGATCAACATTAACAGCAGCTTTCTCCCAAAATGCAGATATTACTTTAATCCAACAGAATGGCATTGCGTCTCTCGCTAATTCTTAGGAAAAGACAACATTTCATATTTTCAGCAAATTCTGAGTTTTCTTGATTTAACTCTATAACAATGAAAGCAAATACTTCTTCGGCAGTTAGCAAAGTTGCGTTTCGATTGCATAGTCCTTATAGGTCAATTTTTACTGGCATCAAGCCTGCTAAAATTACGGTCAGAGTTCAAAATTCTATATTAGACAAAATATGTTGTTCTTTAATATCAATTAAGTCTTGAATCTTGGTTCCCTGTAACAAAGTATAATTTCCAGGAATACAAAAAGAATGAAAGTCTTAGGATTTCAAGATCCCAGGTAAGAAAGCTTACATAACGTATCCCCATTATTTGAAAAAATAACGCTTAGAAATAATATCATCCTTGAAACCTGCAAGTCGATTTGAAGAATTGCTAATGAAATACGACAATTTTCATCTGAAATTAATCCTCTGCGTATTCCGCGATTTCCGCGGGTTGGAAGCAATTCTTTTTTCTGCTGCATCCTGCGATTTTCACAGGTTAATGTGTTTCCCGAGTACTTTTATAGCGCTGCATCATATTAGACCAATAAAGCTTTGCATATAATTAAACTCGACTGGCTCAATAACATTTGAACACGTTTGAAAAATTGCATCTAAACACTGATTTGAAAATTACACGGTCAGAGAGTTAAGCTGGAATTGAGATCCTAGCATACCATCATATTTCCTCAAATACAAAGAGAAAGGAACATAGGTTGAGCAGTGTCCCTGAGCACATCATGAAAGAGGTATTTTTCATTCAAATTAAAAAATTCGGCTTCAAATAATATTTAAGAACTATCTTAAAAATAGAATTCAACTAATCATAAAAAATAAAATATATAAAATTTACACTCAGATCAAATCTTGAACACGGGGTTCGTAGAACTATCCTTCCTCTTTAGTTTAAAATTCTTTCGAATTTATCGTTCTCTTACATTAATGCAGACACCAAGAAACAGAGTGAAACAAAGAAGAATTTTAGATAAACTGAGACAGATACCATAATTTATAAACATAAGATACGAAACAATTGTCTAGTGATGTTATCTAGTTCAGTTAATCTAAAACCCTCTTGAATTCTTCGGTTTTAAAACAAAACATTTCGGTACGATACTTAGCTCAGATCATCCAAAGTTCTATGTTGGATCTGTCTGGTTTTAAACGTTTAAATTGCCCAGTTGTGTTTATATAAAATACAGGGCCACGATGGCCCAGTGGTAAGGTCTCGGCTTTGGGGCCGGAGGGTTCCATGGTCGAAACCCGATCCCACAGAAGATCCACCGGGTATGGGGCCCGTTGCACGCCAAATCATACGTAGTGGCCAAACGTCCTCCAGTTGGTGTGGCTTGGAAGTTTCGAGAGGGGGTGCCAACTCAAGTGTCTTCCTCGTGATCTGACCGTGGTTCAAAATGACGAGGTTCGTCGCAACATAGCCCTAGTGTTGCTTCATAAGGGGGAGTTAATATAACTAAACTTTATAAAATACTTATGAGATCCTTCTGATATTTTAAAATAAAGAAAGGCAATATATATTATACAATGCAGGAAAAAAGTATTGCAAGATCGGTAAAATGCGAAACATTTGGAGTTCATTTGAATGCTATGGATCACAATCAGTTGTTCAGAATCGTGAAAACTCACATTTTACAGTAAAGATTCGGTCACGAGCATATTTAAGTGACCGCCCACAATTTGATAAAAAAAAATGATTTGGGCTCACCCCGTTTCACAGGAAGCTGAAAATTTTTTGAAACTTTCAGTAATGGTTTTGCTTCTTATGCACATTGCTTATATGCATTTTCGTAAAAATACCATGAATATTCGGGAAGATGAAAAGTTTTGTTTACAAAATCCTAAATTTTTCACATGTTTTTTTTTTTTTCTTATAACATGCAGAATTTTCAGCCAAATTTTGCAAAACTTACAGAATACTCGAAACTTTAATCTTCGAACAACAATATTTAATTATGTGAAAGATGAAAATCTGAGTGCCCATATGTACTTATAAATTAAATACATCATTAAAGTTTCAATTCGTCGATTAATACTCGAAGATCCAAGTTTCAAAAATATCGATTTGTGGAAAAGTCTTATCATTTTTTTCTCTTGGAGAATGAGTGAAATTTTGCTGGCTGCAATGCCTACAATTTTCTGGATCCTAAAGGTGTTAAACTGGAATTTTGATATAAGCTGGCTTAGATATCTGGATGAACGTTGCGAAAGAAAAATTACGCTGTGTTTCGCGCATGCGCAGTTAAGAAGTATTTACTACAAATACTCATATTTTCTTTACTATTAAACATATTTACTTCAAATTATCGTAAAATGATTCGCTAACCAATTGTAACCAAGCACACTTTCCTTACTTTCAGTTACTTCACGCTACTAGAATTCGTTAAAGTAGGTTACATTCGCTCTGCCAAAAGACTCAATATTCCTACTCCCTATACAATGTTTGAAATGGCAGCGCTTTGGACATTCCAAAAGATCCGGCTGCGAGATACTCATTTTGGCCTGTTCTGATGATGTCGGAGACAACAGCATATTTACGGTTAGGTTATAGGTTAGGTTAGGTTAGGTTATATTAACGTCCCGTTTTGAAGCAACACGAGGGCTATTTAGGGACGGACCTCGTAATTTTGAACCGCGGTCAGATGACGAGGACGACACCTGCGCTGGCACCACCCTCTCCAAACTTCCGCGCCACACCAACGGGAGGACGTTTGGCCACTACGTATGATTTGGCGTGCAACAGGCCCCATACACGGCGGATCTTCAGTGGAATCGGGTTTCGAACCTGCGACCCTCCGGTCCCGAGGTCGAAACCTTACCACTAGGCCACCGCGGCTCTCAGCATATTTACGGATTCTACTTAGAAGGGAATGAGGACGCTTCTCATTGGTTCTCAATGGCATGTGGCTTGGCTTACTTTTAAATGACGTCATAGCTCCACTCTTAGACGGGTTTTTATTATTAATCCGCATTATGAAGAGATCAAATCTCTCTTCTAATTATGGTTATGACATGATGAATACAGTTTTATAATATAACAAATAAAGGACGAAACTTCAGCATTGGCAAGTACTGTTTAGTTTCACGACGTCATTTAGAAGCAAGCCAATTCACGTGATATTGAAAACCAATAAGAAGGGTCCTCATTTCCTACTATGTAGGAGCAGTAAATATGCGAGACAACAGCACTGAATACTCTTCGAAAGAGAATCCTGCCAAATGCAAGGAAGAGCACGCTTCATTGTCTCACATTTGTTGAATTAGAAAGAATTAAAAAGAAGCTGTGTATTAAAGTAAAAAATCTTTCCTATTTTGGCGAGATATTCAGGAACAAACAAACGAGCAACACGAATGACAACAAAATTCTGATCTATTATTGTCTTTTTCTGTGGAATGTTTACCGAACAACAACAAAAAATGGGAACGGTTAAACCAGAAGAGGAAAAAAAACCTCAGACTTTTTGAGCTTAGTAAGAAATTCATACTTTCTCGTATCTGAGGACAAAAAGAGAATGTATAGTAATTGCTAAAAGAATTTTATCTAGGTATTTCCTTCATTCAACAAATTGATTATATCGGTCAGTATGTCTGTATGTGAAAACTACAACTCAAAAT
Organism: Araneus ventricosus; assembly: GCA_013235015.1. Lineage (NCBI taxonomy): Eukaryota > Metazoa > Arthropoda > Arachnida > Araneae > Araneidae > Araneus > Araneus ventricosus. Next base: position 110,149 of record BGPR01003704.1, read on the forward strand.
CAAAACAGACTAGAAGAATGAAATTTCGTATGTCATCTAAGAACCAGAATTATAGATCTGTATGAAACTTTAGGAAAATTCTGACATAGGAAATATTGTCACTGTGTCTGCCGTCATGTATGTGCCACATCTCTAAAAGGATACTAATAAGATGAATAAAATTAGACATGAAGTGTGTACAGCTTTTTTATCAGCCCCAATTCCTCAGGAAATCCGTCAAAGTTTAGGCTACCTGTGCATCTATCCAATCGAATGCGTGAGGACATGCTCAAACGAGCTAGGCAACTTAGTTTAGTTATATTAATGTCCAGTTTTGAAGCAACACGAGGGCTATTTTGGGACGGACCTCGTAATTTTGAACCACGGTCAGACGACGAGGACGACACCAGAGCTGACAAACCCCTTTCCAAACTTCCACTCCACACCAACGGGTGGACATTTGGCCACTACTTATGGTTTAGCGTGCAACAGGCCCTTCACGGCCGATCTTCATTGGAATCGGGTTTCGAAAAGGGAGCCTCCGCCCCCAAAGCAGAGAAGTTATCAATAGGCTACCGCTGCCTTAACGAGCTAGGCAGAGGAACATATTATATATTCTCTACAGCAAACTCCTAACACTCTATCTAATTTTTGTTCAAATCGTTCTGCTATTCTGAGAGTCCAAATGTTCAAAAATGAACAATCGGTTACCTTCACTAAATGACGGAGTTAAACATAGAAACTACGTTGCTTATATTTTAAAATTCAAAGATCGATATTTGGATTCATTGAAATAACCACTTCGAAATACCCCATACTCAACACTTATAATTAGATCCGAAGGATAGGGAATGAAATCCAACGAAAAGATTCAGCTGAAATTAAGTTGAAATTGAGACCGGAATACACTATCATCTTTTGACGAATGCACAAAGAGACCATCACTGAACAAGCAGAGTCCGTAAAATATTCTTGAGATCTTTCTTAAACATATATTCTTTGTTATCAGTTATTTCGGATTTAAATAATACTCAAGAACAGTTCAGCATATTAAGTTCAAATGATCTTTTAAAATACGATCCCAAAATTTTACGGGTCTATTCAGGTACCCCTGGTTGGGTTGGGAGACGTCACTTTATCCGCGCGCCAACAACGGAAAAAGTGACATCTCCGAACCCAACCAGGGGTACCTGAATAGACCCGCTTCACTCGAATGTTAGATCACATTTTTTACACCGAATACAAATACATGTCTTCTGATAAGTTTAAAACTGATTCTAATTCTCAGTTCCGCTGCAGCAATGGAGATGTCAAGAACTAGACTAAAACAAGGAACAATTTCGAATAAACTGAGATAGGTATCATATTTTAAAAACAACAACTGTGAAACATTCAGATGCTATTGTATGGTTCAGGCCAGGTTCTAGTTGAAGTTCACTTGAGTCGTATGCTCGCTAAGTGCAGGTTAAGCACTTTTTGTACATCTGGCTTTGGACGACATGTGGTGTTCCAATTCAATGCGATGCTCTACTCACTGTAGCGGAAATTGTAGGATAATCATCCGTGGTCCTCAACAGTTGAATAGAAGTCTCAATAGTTCACCTGTATTTATATAATAGAAGTTAAGAACCTCTCCTAATGTTTAAAAATAAAATAATGCATCTTATTGTTTTCTTTAAGCACATTTAGGTATTCAGTAAAACGTTATTGTGTAATCCGTCGGAAATATATATACCAAGTCTTTAATTAAAATTTTAGAACATTTACGGCCTTATTCACCATCCATAGTTAAATCATGATCAGCGGTTAAACGGGAATTTACACGAACAAGGGAATATTGACAGAAATGATAGGCTGCATGTATACCCTAACTGGTGAGTTGGCGAGATAATGTAATGATGTAATTTTAAAATTCGCCAACAACCGAGAAATTGAGATACCATGCCAAAATAGCAACCCACTACGATATACATTTGTCGATGCATTTCCGTCAACTTTCGCATTAACATGGCAGAACCATTATGTAACCGCTAATCATGGTTCAATCATGGATGGTGAATAAGGCCGTTAGTATCTTAGCAGCTAACTTCAGACTGATAAATCTTTTTTGGGCGAAGGTGGCATCATATTTACAATTTAGATAACCTGGGTACTTTCTAGAATTTCTAAATATTTTCGTAGATTGTTAAATTTTAGTGTGCTTCGATTGTTTATACAAGTATTTTTTTTTATTTCAGACGAGGCACTTTTTTGCTGTTTTCTGTATGACAAGTAGTTGGAATCCAATTTTACAAGTATATTTTCTAGAGGAATGGACTTTTCAATGGACTCTGTTCGTACATCTCCTCTATTTCGGCTTGTTGGCAGCGATCATAATCTGCCTGAGATTCGTCAGCTGCTAGCCAGAGGAGAAGATCCCAATCGTCAACGTTACGGTGGTTCTACACCTCTTCATGATGCACTTAAGAGCCCAGAGGAAAATATTGGAGTAGTTCTGGAATTGATTAATGCCGGTGCTAATGTAAATCTTAGTACCCACTATCGGGGTCTTACACCTCTCCACATTGCGGTAATACATCGAAAATGGCGTGCTGTCGATGTGCTGATAGAGTCTGGTGCCTCCGTAAACGCTAAGGATATTCACGGAAACACAATTTTGCATTCTGCTATCACTATAACAATGTTGTTCGAGCCACCAAATTTAAAGGTCTTTTGGCCTGATGAATGGATTATCGAAAAACTATTAAAACACGAAGACATAGATTTCAATCTAGTAGATGAAGAAGGAGACACTCCACTCATGTATGCCATCAAAAGTCAGCAAGAAAATATTGCATTCAAGTTGTTGCGTAATAATGCGAATCCAAACATATGTAATAAGGCTTCCGAAACTCCATTACATGTGGCATTTGCTGAAAAAAAAGTAAATTCTGTAGAACTTCAACTTTTGATCAATGGAGCCAGTATCTATTCAGTGGATAAAAATGGACAGACTCCGTTGGATATTCTTATGAAAAATGGCTTAGATAGACGGACGAATGAGTGGGTAATGTTAATCCTGAAAGTTATTGCATTTAAATATAACATTACAGAAATTCTTAAGCAAAAACTAGAACGTATTCCTCGGTTATCGCAGTTTTTTAATAAATGTGTCGATGAATTTATCAAATGAGAACCGATTTTATTTCAGGCAACTTAACAGTGCATGACTTCTGTTGGGAATGCTTTAATGAAAATGATTTCGAAAACATTCTATCGCAAATTCACAAACCTGTAATTGATCGATTAGTCAGAGACGTTTACACAGAATATTTTAGCGACATTTTGAATGGTATACCAGATTCCAGTTTGTTAGCAATATTGCAAATGACTGCGTCTTCGAAAAAGCGTTCGAAAGACAAAGTGAAAGATCTTGCAGACTTGTTCTCAATAACGGACATAAATATTTTAATTTGTGAGCATTTATGTTGCATCGAAATCTTTTGTTTAATTGCCGCATTTTCTGACGTAAAATTTCCCGAGTCGATGGAAAATGTGCATTGTCGTTCCAATCCTATGCTTTTAATCGGTTGATTTCATGAAATTAATTTTAATGTTCAATTATAACGTTTAGTGCATCTTTCGTTTGACTTTCTGAAACTCATTGTCAGAATTTAGAAAAATATAATTTTTTGTCTTTTTCTTTCTTTGTGTAAAGATATCATTTACATAGTATGATAATTTAAAAACAATATAATAGATAGTAATATTTGCAGTTTATAATGACTTTAATACCTGAATTTGTTTGTTTAATTTATGACTGAAGTATCTAACGAATAAAATTTCTTTCTTGCAGGGTATGTTGTTTAGTATTTAATCAATAGTCTTCCTTTTTGTCACCGTTATTTAAAAGCTCTATAATAACGCAGAGGTATTTTAATGAAAAGAGTTTTACAATACAGAATAATATCGGGCAACTTAATTATTTTAGTGTGTAAAATTAACAAACGAATAAATGAATCAAGTCGGTAGGATCTATTTCCATAATCGGATCGCATGCGCGCGATACTTTTACAAAGAAGATTCGATTTATTTTGAGATATTTAACTTCTCAACGGATGGTTATTTAAAAATAATTATGAAAATTTCGTTTTAATTTGTGAAAACAGTTCACCATATAAAATTTTACTACTCATTTGAATAATTACTGTAATAAGAACTACTTACAAATAGCTTCAAAATAATTACAAAATATAGATTTTACAAACAATTAGCTTACAAATATTTTTCAAATGTATATATTTGCAGTGTTAAGAAAAATTAAATGGCTCTAATTAAATAAACTGACTTAATATCTAAGTCACCGGTGTGAAATAGCATTTGAAATAAATGTAAATTTCTCCACGTAAATATTATGAATTTCAGGAATAATGTATATTCAAAATAAAAATTTTTTAATAATAAAAATTTTTGTGTTATTCTCGATATCTAAACAGTTTATTGTAGTGCAACTTCTAGAATAGTGTAAATTTTGCTATCGTAGTATCTTGGAATTTGCATCTGAAACACAATTTACTAATTTTATATGGATAAATATGACCGCGTTGAAGTGAACTTTCTTATTTTCATGCAATTATCGGCGAAAAATTTACATATCTTATAAATTTTATGGGCATTTAGAAATTTCCATGGTATTTGTTACATCCCTTATGGATACTTGTTGGAAAGTGTTTAAAGTTTCAAAGTTAATCATTTCTATTTTAACTTTTTCATTGCAAATTAATCAAATACTTATAAACCGTCTACTTTAATTTTGGAAAACAATTATCCGTAGGATAAAAATTTCCTAACAGTCATGGTTATTAAAGTTATAAAAACAATAAGAAAATAGTATAACTATTAAAAAAGGTTTCTATTAATTCCTTTTTTTTAATTTATAAATGAATAAGCAGTGTTTTGAATAAATGAAATGTCGTAAGCATGCTAAATTCCAAGACAATTTTGAACTAAAATTATAAAGTTAAATATATTTTGAAATCAAACGGGTAAATTGACATTATATTAATTTGAAATTTAAACTATGATTTTATTGAATATTCAGTGTCTTACGAATGACTTTAAATAATTTTATGGCATATTTGATATTTGTTCATGTTATTGAAACGCTGCCTGCAGAATAAGTGGAATCGTATTTCCTCTATCTCAATATCTTACAATTTGTACTTGAAGTGCAAATTACTTTCTACAGTTTTTTCTGAAAAGAAAAAGAAATGAGGTTTGTCGTGGAGACAGTGTCTTTATTTCAGAGTTGCAGCTTGGTTTTATTGAACACTTGACATATGCATCCAGCATTACTCGTCGTCGGTTGTTATTCACATGCCCACGAATTTTATTTAACAAAAATATACACTAACATATTAAAACAAGCATAAATTTCTAATTTAAAAATAATAATTGGCCCGTAATGTGATAATGCAAGTGTTGTCATCGATCATTCATTTCATTTGCTCTCAAACGCGCTGCTTTCTGTTCTTTGGTTTAATTTTTTCAATAAAATTAAGTTTCCGTTACGTGTTTTTTAAAGCTGCACTGATCTTACTTGGCGACCTTCGGATTCCGCCAAGATCGTTAGAACACTGAACTACGTTCTGATCAGTTTCGAACGGATTTGTTTAGGTCTGCCATGCTCTTGCTTCTGTTGACTTTCTGACGAAGGAACGTTTTGAGGTAAATGCTTATTTTGGAATTTTGAAAAACATATATTCCTAACATTCAATAAACAAGCGTAACTACTACTTTCCTGCTTTGATGAAAGCGAGGCCGCTGACGATTTTTTAAGTTTAAAAAATTTCGACGGTACCCATGCATATTTATGAATCCTTCACAGTAGGGAATGATTTCGCTTCTCATTGGCTCTGTGCCTCACGTGACTTCACTTGCATATTAATAATGCCATAGTGCCGCGCTTAGGCGTGATTTTAATTATTATTTTGTCTTCTGCTACCGCCATCATGGAGAAGACAGAACTACCTCTAAATTATGATTATTTGGATGTTTCTCAAGAAAATGATGAATGCATTTTTAGAATAAAATAAAGGACGAACCCTCAGGATTGGTAAGTACTGTTCAGTATCACGGCGTCAGTAAGAAGCAAGCTAAATCACGTGACGCTAATTGCCAATGAGAAGCGACCTTATTCTCTTCTATGCAGAATCTGTAAATATGAGGTACGCACTCGAGATGCCGCAGGCATCGCGTGTGTAAGAGACGAATTAAAGGCTCTCTACGCACATAAAACAAATGTTCTCATATCGCCAGACCGTCATCCATGTTGGCGATATATCTCTGTTGCTTGTCGATTCAATCTCGGTGTCTTCTATAACATGCAAGTACGAAGTTTCCTCATTAATTAATTCACAGTGACTCTTCGCCATTCCAATTTTCCGCCCATAAATATAGGCCTGGTGCGCAGACAAAGGTTTGCACATGTTTGTGTCAGACAAATCATTATTGGCAAAATGCTGGGGAATCTATTAGCGGATTGAAGTGCAGTGATATTTGTTGGGCAATGCATGCGGTACTTCCTGCCGAGCAAGAATGTTGCTAATGACTTTTGTGCCAATTTTTCTCAGTACTTACCTCTCAAATCGGAATAAAAACGCAGCAATTTCCAGACTGACGATTGATTTTGACGTGAGGCACCCATAATCTCTACTCCAAAGTTCTCGCTACTCAAAGATTTAAAACTTTCCCTTCTATCATATTGTCCGAAATTTCTCTAAACACTAAGATCTGAATTTGCTCGTACCTCCCACTTCGATCTTGTATTATGCAGTTTTAAGTTCAGTCTAAACCAACTGACAATTTCAGAAACTTTAGCTATATCATTTCAAAAATTGCTGAAAACTATTTCTTCAGCTATCCCAATTTTGATGTCTGGAAAATTTGCATTAAATTTTAAAAAATTCAAAATAAACTTCCAGTGGGCGCTCGTATGCAGGAGGTACTTGTATTGCGCATCGTATTCCATATTTATATCGTAGTTTTACAGAAATAAATTCAGCTTTTATTTATGCAAATATATATTTATTTATTTTTATTTTAAACGAAAATTATATAAATACAAATTGCACTTAAATTATATAAATGAACGATATGAGTATATAATATTATGCACAATATAAGTATCTCCTGCATACGTACGCCTGCTGTAGTTTAATAGTAAAATTTATTTTAAAAGCTTAAGACTTCTATATCTACATATTATTTCTTCGTTTCTCCAAAATCACGTTTCATTCAGCATCTATAAATCTCCTTATTTCAAAATCAATCGCATCCATCGTAGCTCTTAGAGCCGCTGTGGGATACTGGTACAGTGTCGGCTTTGGGTCCGGAAGGTTCAAGGCTCGAACCCCGATTCCAGTGAAGATCAATCGTGTATGTGGGCCTGGTGCACATTAAATCTTCAGTCGTGGGTCAAACAACCTCCCGCTGGTGTGATGCGGAAGTATGGAGAAGGGATTGCTAGTTCGGGTATCTTTCTCGTCATCTGACGGCTGTTACAATTACGAGATCCCAAAATAGTCCTCGTGTTGCGTTAGGTTAGGTTAACGTCCCGTTTTGAAGCAACACCAGGGCTATTTAGGGACGGACCAGGTAATTTTGAACCGCGGTCAGATGACGAGGGCGACACCTGAGCTGGCACCCCTTCTATATTAGCCAAAATATGTTGTTCTTAAATATAAATTAAGTCTTGAATATTGGTTCCCTGGAACATTATAATTTCTAGGAACACAAAAATTATGACGATTTCCAGATCCCGGGTTCTCGGGTAAGAAACACTACATAACGTATCCCAAATATTTCAAAAATTAACGCTTAGAAATAATATCATCCTTGAAACCTGCAAGTTGATTTGAAGAATTGGTAATGAAATACGACAATTTTCATCTGAAATTAACCCTGTGTCTGCGTATTCAGCGATTTCCGCAGGTTGGAAACAATTCTTTTTTCTGCTGCATCCTGCGATTTGCACAGGTTAATGTGTTTTCTGAGTACTTTTAGAGCGCTGCATCATATTAGACCAATAAAGCTTTGCATGATAGTAACTCCACTGGCTCAATAACATTTGGACACGTTTGAAAAATTGCATCTAAACACTGATTTAAAAATTACACAGTCAGACAGTTGAGCTGGAATTGAGATCCTAGTATACCATCATCTTTCCTCAAATGCAAAGATAGAGGAACATAGGTAGAGCAGTGTCCCTGAAGACATTATGAAAGATGTATTCTTCATTCAAATTCAAAAAATTTGGCTTCAAATAATATTTAAGAACTATCTTAGAAATAAAATTCAACTAATCTTAAAAAATAAAATATATAAAATTTACATTCGTATCTCAGATCAAATCTTGAACACGGGGTTCGTAGAACTATCTTTCTGCTTTAGTTTAAAATTCTTTCGAATTTATCGTTCTGTTACATTAATGCAGACATCAAGAATCAGAGTGAAATAAAGAACAAATTCAGTTAAACTGAGACAGATACCTTAATTTATGAACATGAAATACGAAGCAGTTGTCTAGTGATGTTGTCTAGTACAGTTCAGTTCATCTAAAACTGTCTGGAATTCTTTGGTTTGAAACAAAACTTTTCAGTATGATACTTAGCTCAGATTATCGAAAGTTGTATAGGTTGGGTCTCTCTGGTTTTAAACATTTGAATTGCCCAGTTGTGCTTATATAAAATACACGGGCACGGTGGCCTAGTGGTAAGGTCTCAGCTTTATGGCCGGAGGGTTCCATGTCCGAAACCCGATCCAACGGAGATCCACTGTGTATGGGGCCTGCTGCACGCTAAATCATACGTAGTGGCCAAACGTCCTCCCGTTGGTCTGGCGTGGAAGTTTCGAGAGGGGGTGCCGACTCAGGTGTCTTCCTCGTCATCTCACCATGGTTCAAAATTACGAGGTGCGTCCCAACATAGCCCTCGTGTTGCTTCAAAACGGGGTGTTAATATAACTAAACTATCTAAAATACTTTTGAGACCCTTCTTTTTTATTTAAAATAAAGAAAGGCAATATATTTTATACAATGCAGGCCAAAAGTATTCCAAATCGTAAAATGCGAAACATTTGGCGTTCATTTCAATGTTATGGATCATAATCAGTTGTAAAGAATCATGGATGTACAATGGTGGGAACTCACATTTTACATGAAGATTCACGAAGATCACGAGCATATTTAAGGGACCGTCCACAAATTAATGAAAAAAAATGATTTGGGCTCACCCCGTTTCACAGGAAGCTGTTAATATTTCGAAACTTTCAGCAATGGTTTTGCTTCTTATGCACATTGCTTACATGGATTTTCGTAAAAATACCATGAATATTCGGGGAGATGAAAAGTTTTATTTACAAAATCCTAAATTTTTCACATGTTTTTTTTTATAGCATGCAGAATTTTCAGCCAAATTTTGCGAACCTTACAGAATACTCGAAACTTGAATCTTCGAACAACAATATTGAATTATATGAAAGGTAAAAATCTGAGTACCCATATGTACTTATAAATTAAAATATCATTAAAACTTCAATTCGACGATTAATACTTGAAGATTCAAGTTTCAAAAATATCGATTTGTGGAAAAGTCTTATCATTTTTTTATCTTGGAGAATGAGTGAAATTTTGCTGGCTGCAATGCCTACAACTTTCTAGATCCTAACGGTGTTAAACTGGAGTTTTGATATAAGCTGGCTTAGATATCTGGATTAACGTTGTGAAAGAAAAATTACGCTGTGTTTCGCGCATGCGCAGTTAAAAAGTATTTACTACAAATACTCATATTTACTTTACTATTAAACATATTTGCTTCAAATTATCATAAAATGATTTGCTAACATATTGTAACCAAGCACAGTTTCCTTACTTTCAGTTACTTTACGCTAACAGAATTCGTTAAAGTAGGTTACATTCGCTCTGCCATAAGACTCAATATTCCTACTCCCTATACGATGTTTCAAATGGCAACGCTTTGGACATTCCAAAACTTCCGGCCGCGAGATACTCATTTAGGCCTGTTCTGATGATGTCGGAGACAGCAGCATGTTTACGGATCCTACATAGTAGGGATTGAGGACGCTTCTCATTTGTTTTCAATGTCACGTGGCTTGGCCTACTTTTAAATGACGTCATAGCTCCACTCTTAGATGGGTTTTTATTATTAATCCGATATCGCATCATGAAGAGATGAAAACTCTCTTCTAATTATTGTTATGACATGATGAATACAGTTTTATAATATAACAAATAAAGGACGAACCTTCAGCATTGGCAAGTACTGTTTAGTTTCACGACGTCATTTAGAAGAAAGCCAAGTCACGTGACATTGAAAACCAATAAGAAGGGTCCTCATTCCCTACTATGTAGGAGCAGTAAATATGCGTGACAACAGCACTGAATACTCTTCGAAAGAGAATCCTGCCAATTGAAAGGAAGAGCACGCTTCATTGTCTCACATTTGTTGAATTAGGAAGAATTAAAAAGAAGCTGTCTATTAAAGTAAAAAATCTTTCCTATTTTTGCGAGATATTCAGGAACGAACAAACGAGCAACACGAATGACAACAAAATTCTGATCTATTAATGTCTTTTTCTGTGGAAAGTTTACCGAACAACAACAAGAAATGGGAACGGTTAAACCAGAACAGAAAAAAACTCTCAGACTTTTTGAGCTTTGAAAGAAATTCATACTTTCTCGTATCTGAGGACAAAAAGAGAATGTATAGTGATTGCTAAAAGAATTTTATCTAGGTATTTCCTTCATTGAACAAATTTATTATATCGGTCAGTATGTGTGTATTTGAAAACTACAACTCAAAATGAAAACAGACTAGAAGAATGAAATTTCGTATGTCATCTAAGAACCAGAATTATAGATCCGTATGAAACTTTAGGAAAATTCTGACATAGGAAAGATTGTCCCTGTGTCTGCCATTATGGAAGTGGCACATCTCTAAAAGGATACTAATAAGATGAATTAAATTAGACATGAAGTGTGTACAACTTTTTTATCAGCCCCAATTTCTCAGCAAATCCGTCAAAGTTTAGGCTATCTGTGCATCTATCCATTCGAATGCGTGAGGATATTCTCAAACGAGCTAGGCAGCTTAGTTTAGTTATATTAATGTCCCGTTTTCAAGCAACACGAGGGCAATTTTGGGACGGACCTCGTAATTTTGAACCACGGTCAAACGATGAGGACGACACCTGAGCTGACACCCCCTTTCCAAACTTCCACTGCACACCAACTAGGGTCCATCCTAAGGGTCCAGCGTGTGAGTGTTCTCACTCGCTGGACCCTTAGGATGTACCACCTTCATAGTACCTGTGAAGAAGTTAAGAAGTACTTACTTCAGTGACTAGTGAGCAACATGTGGATATGCGCCCTTCTCGCATTGCTCGAGACTATGGAGATGTTGAGAAACTTATGCAGTGTTTTTCTCAACACATACCATTCCGCATAAATGATGTGCTGATGTCAATAAGCAGTGTTGTAGTAGGAACGGTGGATGTTAATTGTCACTTGTCTCACGAACTTGGTTGCGAGGGAATCTCCAGAATTGGTGGTGGTAACTTCGGGAACGTTAAATTGAAGCGTAAAGATAAAGTCATTACATTTGTTTCTTTTAACAACAGTGGTGAAATTGGGAAAGAAAATATTACTGTGGACCCACTAACCCTCTTCCACAGAATTTGTGTAGCCAAACAGTCAGATGAAGACTTGAAAATGTTTTTCACATTTGAACTGTCACCCTTCCCTTTGTCACTTTTTAGTGAAGAGGGAATGCGAAAGGGAATTAAATCGTCCCTGTTTTCAGCGTTCACACCAACCAAAATTGATGCTGTCCAATTAAAAAAATAATTTTTTTGTGGTGGATGGTAGCCACTTACTTCACAATGTTGTTTGGCAGCGGAACATGAATTCTGGCTACATTCCTGAGAGTTATCTGACATGCTTACAAACACATTATGGATCGAATGTAGCCGTAGTGTTTGATGGATATCCTTCTGATGTGATTGGAAAGAGCCCCAAAATTGCAGAATGCATTCGACGAACAAACTTATATTCATCACATGAGATAATCTTCAATGAAGACACATGTCCAGAAACTTCTTAAGAAAAAGTTTTAGCAAATGAAAGAAACAAGGTGCGTTTCATTGACCTCTTGAAAAAGTTTTTACAAAAAGCAAATGTAACACTTAAACAGGCAGTAGAGGATGAAGTCGTACTAATTGCTGAAACTGCTGTTCCTGTTAGATCTCAGTATGAAAATATTTTCGTGGTTGGTGAAGACATTGACCTTTTAGTCCTTCTAACGGGGTTAGCTCCAATGAAAGAGAACTTGTACTTCCGAAAATAGGGAAAATGGAGGACGCCTGATGTGTTGTACTCCACAACGCCATTTAAATGCAAATTTAGCAGAATGATTTTGTTCATTCGTGCTTTCAGTGGGTGTGATACTATACGTGCACTATTCGGCCATGGGAAAAAAATTTGTTTTTTTAAAATAAAAAAATGACACCTGGAAGAAAAAAGCGCTAGTATTTTCAACTCTGTAGCTAACATTGACCAAATGGCTAAGGCAGACGAAACTTTTCTGATTAATTTATATGGAGGTAACCCCGAAACAACTGCATGTGATCTCAATCACTTGCGCTACACGCTATTTACCCAATCAGCAACTAAAGCAAGTTCCACTTTAGCACGTTTACCCCCAACCGTATATGCAGCACGATTTCATGCCTTAAGATCTTACCTTCAGATACAGAAGTGGTTAGGACATGAGATAAATACCTACCCGATTCGGCCTCTCCCAGCGCAAAATGGAAGAATGCAGCTCCTGAATCCCTCTTGAAAATGATATCTTGCAACTGCAAGAAAGGGAGCAAGAATGCTTGTCGTTAAGGGAAAGCAGGTTTTACATGTTCTTACCTGTGCACTTGTTCTCTGGGAGAAGCTTGCGAAAACGTGTCAGACATCAATCTACTTGAGGACAGCATTGAAGATGAAGACGACAAGCTATTGCCAATGAATAACTTTATATATGAAGATATAGAAGATTTAAATTTTCAGCTGGATGAAGAGGACAAGGAGCAGCAGACAGAGGTTGAAGATTTCCGTCCTTTCCCGTAAAAAAGCAAAAACTTTAAATAACATATATTATATGGTTTACGGCTAACAACTACTGCCCAAGTTTTAACTTTTGTTGTAAAATATTAGTACATATTTTTTGACTATTTAATTGCTTCATGATGTCAAAAATTTCTAAATCCTTTCTTTGAAAAAACTGCATATCTTGAAATATAAGTCGTAGAAACATCCTATAGTTCTTTATTTATAGAAAATTAACTCGCCTTTAAAATTGATCCATATGACGTTTGCTCCAAACATCTTATATTAGTTTAGGACAGGGGTCGGCAACCTGCGGCTCTTTTGATGTAAAGTTGCGGCTCTCCAGTTCCATACGAAAAAATTAATAATTTATTATCAAAACCCTTAAAAAATAAAAATATATATTTTTAAGTACCTAATTTCTCAATAGCTTCTATTTTCATAATCGTTAATTACAAATCGCTACGCTTAACAATGAGATAAATTTGAACTATTGTTTTGTTCTTAGAGATGAGACTCCGTGACCATGTTTATCTTTCAGCCAAGTGCATTCCATTTCCGTCTCACCCAAACAGCCACCGCCTAGAGTCTAGACAACACGTCTAGACTCTAGACGTGTTGTCAGTCAGTCAACCTCGGATAGCGCGGTTGACGTTACGATGCATGTGTGTTAATTTAATCCTTGTGGTTTTTGCGTGTCTATTCGCTTGTTGTTTCAAGAAGAATACGATTTAGAAGCGAATTATCTTCTCAAAGTTATGTACGCGTATAATATAATAAAAGCAGTAACAGAATTGGATTACATATCTGAGGATCGTGTTAGCGAAGTAATAATGGTAAATAAATTGTTTGCAGTTTTAGAAAGCTAAGTAAAATTTTTAAAAATCATTTTTCATCTCCGCCGCCAGCATGGCATCTGGTAAAAAAAAGAGAAGAACTGAAGAAGAAAACCGAGAATTGAATCAGGATTGGACGGAGTCGTTTGCATTCATATGCAACACAGATGGCCTTCCGACTCAATTGCCGGGAAAAACTCGCACACAATAAGAAGTCAAATTTGGAGAGACATTTCACTACAAAACCGGATCACTAAATATCCAACCGGTGACGCACGAAAAAAAAGCTGTTGAAGAGCTCCAAAAAACAACAGTCAAGTTCCATGCTAAGTAATTTGGCGCAATCTTCCAATAATGTAAATCTGGCAAGCTTTGCAGTATCATTAGAAATTGCAAAAAGAGGAAAACCATTCACAGATGGTGAGTACGTCAAAGATTGTTTTGTACGTGCATCTGAAAAACTGTTTCGTGATTTTAAAAACAAAGCAGAAATCATGAAAAAAAAAATCAACGATTTCCCATTATCTGCTAAAACCGTACAAGATAGAACTGCTAAAATGTCTTCAAATGTAACACATATGCAAGTGGAAGTCATTAAACTGGCTTCTGCCTTATCACTTGCTATAGATGAGTCTTGCGACATAAAAGACACGGCACAAGTTACCCTTTTCGTCAGGTATACGTCGTCCCAAGGTCCAAAAGAAGAACTGCTAGGATTGCTACCGCTCTCAGGACAAACTCGTGGAGAAGATATAGCAAATGCTGTGCAAAAATGCCTGGAAGACAACGGAATCGATATAAATAAAATAGTTTCTATAGCAACTGATGGAGCCAGAAGTATGACAGGAATACATAGAGGGGTAACATCAATTCTTCAGAAAAAAATAAACCACGACATTCTAACGTTTCTCTGCATCAAGAAGCGCTTTGTGCTCAAACATTTCCGGCCGAAATAGTTGAGGTCATGAACTTGGTAATTAAGATTATTAACAGCATCTTGGCAAAAGCACTCTACCCGCCAGCTTAAAGATTTCCTTGAAGAAATAGATAGCCAGCTTTCTGACCTACTTCTGCACAATAAAGTGCGATGGCTTTCCAGAGGTAACGTATTGCAACGTTTTGCTTTGTGCTTGAGTGAAAAAAAAAGCATTCCTCAGTGAAAAAAGCATTGTCCATCCCGAATTGGAAAAAGACAAATGGCTGCAAAAATTCAACTTCATGGTAGATACCACAATGAAACTAAATCTAAAACTGCAAGTCAAGGACAACTCAGCCTACGCCTTGCTTGAAGAAGTAGTTCGTTTGAAAAAAATTACTTCTTTTTGTTGAAGACATGGAGAGCCGTAAATTACTTCATTTTAAAAATCTGAAGCAATATCGCGATGAGACCAATGCAACTATTGACACAAAATACTTCAGCATAGCTTTAAAAAACATGAAGGATTGATTCGCTGAGAGATTCGAGCAATTCAAAACAAACAAAAGTACTCTCGCGTTCATAGTAAATCCTCTCAACACAAATACAAATGAGATCAACATTAAGCCATTTGGAATTGATGCTGGATCGCTTCAAATGTAATTGCTGGATTTGAAAACCCAAGACTTGTGGAGTGGCAAGTTCACAGAACTCATGAGCAAGTTGGAGGTCCAGAAATGCATACACATCGCGCAGCACAAGTGGACAGCTCTAAAAAAAATTCCGCGAGTTGAGGCCCTCATATTCGGAGCATGGAATATTCAACCAGAATGCTATAGTGAGGTGAAGAAGTTGGCATATGGAGTGCTGACGATCTTCGGGTCGACATATTCGTGCGAGCAAGCGTTCTCTTGCATGAATATAATAAAAAGTAAAGTTAGAAGTCAACTAAAAAATAAAAATCTAGAGTTGTGCTTGAAACTTAAAACAACAAGTTATAAGCCAGATTTAATCAAACTTTCAAAAGGCATGCAAAGCCAATGCTCCCATTGATGTAACTATCTATATTTGTGTTTTTATATGGATAAATATTATTCCTTATTTAAAGCCGTTTATTTTAAATCAAAAATCAAATATATATAAGCAAATACTATTATATTGAAACGAAAATTTTTAGTGGCTCTTTAAAAACTGGGAAATTTTGTAAATTGTAACTTTTGGCTCTTCGTTTCAATAGGTTGCCGACCCCTGGTTTAGGACATATTCAACAAACATTGACGAAAACTAAATATTTTGATAAATTTTTGAGAAAATTGTGATTTTTAAGTTACAGAGCTGGTTTTGAACTCAAACTGTGACAAATTTACTCTACTTCAAATTTGAGAAGAATAATATTTTCTGTAAAACCAACCGTTCTGTAGATATTGTGAAAAAACTTAGAACAGGTCTAAAATTTTGATGTTTTGTTCAAGTGGTACGCGACGAAGTCGAAAACTTGGATTTAACGGTAACTAACATTCAAGTTTCGGTTTTACGGTTCAAACAATCATTCACTAACAACCTATCCAAAAATCAAAAGTACCCGAACTTTTGCAAACCAAAATGTATCAATTTACTGGTCTAAAATAGAATTCTCTAAAAGAGAAGAGTCTATTAAAGTAAAAAAAAATATTTCCTATTTTGGTAAGATTTTCAGGAGCAAATAAACGAGTAAAACAAATGACAGGAAAATTCTGATTTATTAATGTCTTTTTCTGTGGGATGTTTTCCAAACAACAACAAAAATCAAAACGGATAACCAGAAAGAAGAAAAGCCTAACACTTTTTGAGCTTCGTAAGAAATTTATACTTTCTCGTATCTGAGGACAAAAAAAGAATGTATAGTAATTGCTAAAAGAATTTTATCTAGGTATTTTCGTCATTTTACAAATGGATTATATCCTTGAGAATGTCAGTATGTGAAAAAATCAACTCAAAATCAAAACAGGCTGAAAGGAGGAAATTTGGTATATCATCTAAAGACCAGAATTATAGATCTGTATGAAATTTTGGGAAAATTCTGACATCGGAAAGATTGTCCCTGTGTCTGCCGTTATGTATGTGGAAAATCTCTAAAAGGATACCAATAAGATGAATTAAATTTGACATGAGGTGTGTGCAGCTAAATTGTATATCAGTTCCAATTTATAGGAAAGATTGTCCCTGTGTCTGTCGTTATGTATGTGACACATCTCTAAAAGGATCCTAATAAGATGAATTAAGTTTGAAATGCTGTACAGCTAAATTGTTTATCAGTTCCAATTTCTCAGCAAATCCGTCAAAGTTTAGGCTATATGTGTGCCTACCCAGTCGAATGTATGAGGACATGCACTCAAACGAGCTAGGCAGTTTAGTTAAGTTATGTAAACGTCCCGTTTTGAAGCAACACCTGGGCTATTTTGGGACGGACCTCGTAATTTTGAACCGCGGTCAGATCTCGAGGACGACACCTGAGCTGGTAGCCCTCTCAAAATTTCCACGCCACGCCATACTAGCGGGAGGACGTTTGGCCACTACGTAGGATTTAGCGTGCAACAGGTCCCATACACGGCCGATCTTCAGTAGAATAGCGTTACGAACCTGGAACCCTCCGACCCCAAAGCCAAGACCTTACCCCTAGGCCACCGCGGCCTTAACGAGCTAGGCAGAGAAACGTGTTATATGTTTTCTACTCCAAACTACTAGGACTCGAACAAATTTTGGTTCAAATCGCTCTGCTATTCTGAGAGATCAAATGTTCAAAAATTCACAATCGGTTATCTTCACTAAATGGCGGAGCGAAACACAAAATAAACTTTGTTGTTCATACTTTTAAATTCGAAGATTGATTTTTAGATTCATTGAAATTATCACTTTGAAATACTCTATCCTCAAAACTTATAATTAGATCCGAAGCATAGGAAATGAAATCCAACGAAAAGATTCAGCTGAAATTAATTTGAAATTGAGACCAGAATATACTATAATCTTTTGGCGAATGCACAAAGAGACCATCACTGAGCAAGCAGAGTTCGTAAAATATACTTGAGATCATTCTTAAACATACATTCTTTGTTCCTAGTTATTTCGGATTCAAATAATACTCAAGGACAGTTCACCATATTAATTTCAAATGATCTTTTAAAATACGATCGCAAAATTTTACACTCGAATGTCTTATCAAATTTTTTACACCGACAACATATACATATCTTCTGATAAGTTTAAAACTGATTGCAATTTCCAGTTCTACTGCAGCATTGGAGATGTCAAGAACTAGACTCAAACAAAGAACAATTGAGAGTAAACTGAGATAGGTATATTTCAAAAGCAACAATTGTGAAACATTCAGATGCTATTGTATGATTAACGGGTCTATTCTGGTACCCAGGTTGGGTTGGGGGACGTAACTTTTACCCCCCCTTAAAAACGTGTAAAAGGCCCCCCCCCCACCCCCCCCCCAACGGGGGGTACCAGAATAGACCCCAAGGCTAGGTTCCAGTTGAAGTTCACTTGAGTCGTTTGTTCACTAAGGGCAGGTTAAGTACTTTTCATACATCTGGCTTTGGAAGACATTTGGTCTTCCAATTCAATGCGATGCTCTACTCACTGTAGCGGAAATTGTAGGATAATCCTCCGTGGTCTTCAACAGTAGAATGGAAGTCTCAACAGTCCACCTGTGTTTATGTAAAAAGTTAAGAACCTCTCCTAATTTTTAAACATAAAATAGTGCATTTTATTGTTTTCTCTAAGTACATTTAGGTATTCAGTAGAACGTTATTGCGTAATTCGTCTGAAATGTATATACCGCGGCTTTAATTAAAATATTAGAACATTGACGGCCTTATTCACCATCCATAGTTAAATCATGATCAGCGGTTAAACGGGAATTAACACGAAGAAGGGGAAATTGACCGAAATGATAGGCTGCATGTATACCCTAACTGGTGAGTTGGCGAGATAATGCAATGATGAAATTTTAAAAAACGCCAACAACCGAGAAATTGAGATACCATGCCAAAAGAGCAACCCACTAGGATATACATTTGGCGACGCATTTCCGAAAGCTTTCGCATTATCATGGCAGAACCATCATTTAACCGCTGATCATGATTTAATCATGGATGGTGAATAAGGCCGTTAGTATCTTAGCAGCTAACTTCAGACTGATAAATCTTTTTTCGCCGAAGGTGGTATCATGTTTACAATTTAGATAAGCTTTTTACTTTGTAGAATTTCTAAATATTTTCGTAGATTGTGAAATTTTAACGTGCTTCGATTGTTTATAAAAGTTATTTTTTATTTCAGACGAGGCACTTTCTTTGCTGTTTTCTGTATGACAAGGAGTTGGAATCCAATTTTCCAAGTATTTTTATAGAGCTATGGACATTTCAATGGACTCTCTTCGTACATCTCCTCTATTTCGGCTTGTTGGCAGCGATCATAATCTGCCTGAGATTCGTCAGCTACTAGCCAGAGGAGAAAATCCCAATCGTCAACGTTACGGTGGTTCTACACCTCTTCATGATGCAGTTCAGAGCCCCGAGGAAAATATTGGAGTAGTTCGGGAATTGATTAATGCCGGTGCTAATGTAAATCTAAGTACCCACTATCCGGGTCTTACACCTCTACACTTTGCGGTAATACATCGAAAATGGCGTGCTGTCGATGTGCTGATAGAGTCTGGTGCCTCCGTAAACGCTAAGGATATTCAGGGAAAAACAATTTTGCATTTTGCTATCTCTATATCGATGGTGTACCAGCCACCGATTATAAATGTCCTTTGGCCTGATGAGTGGATTATCGATAAACTATTAAAAAACGAAGACATAGATTTAAATCTAGTAGATGAAGAAGGAGACACTCCA
>BGPR01003705.1:0-25640 GCA_013235015.1 Araneus ventricosus
CACTTAAATATATAAAATAAAGATATAAATATGTATTACGATGCACAGTTCAAGTATCTCTTGCAAACGCGCACCCGCTGGAAGGTTAAGGAACATGGCCACTGTTAGGTGGATGAAGATAAGGTTTCTGTTCTTTCCTCGATCGAAAGTTTTTTTCTGTCACTAGAAATCAATCAGACCGTCACATTTGTAGGACTGAACAGAATAGAAGAAAACATTACCCAACCTCTATGATTTCAAAAGAGACAGATTAGTTCAACTAGGGAAGGAAAAATCTAGATTTTTACTGGTTTAGCAGCTATACCTCATGCTACAAAATGTTTATTATTGATTCAGAAATGGATCAAGAATGGGCACCATTTTTCAAATATCTTATAAGTTCCCACCGCATTTCCACTCATGTGCCAGCTCTATTCTAAGACATTACTGCTGGAAGTGTAGTTCTTCCTACTTAATTTATTAAAAGTTACCTGATGCTAAAATTCGCTATCTGGATGCCTTCGATAAGCCAAGGAAAGGACGCTCGAGGCATAAATTTTATTACATAACTTCATTAAACTAGACGACACTGCTAGAATATGTAGAGCTGGTATCATCCATCCTCAGCAATAGAGAATTTAGTTCATAGAACTGCCAGATCAATCTCTAGACTTGAATTGCATTGAGCATGTTTGGGGTGCTCTAGAGATTATTGCACGTACACTCAATTCTCCACCTCAGACCCTCTCCACACTTTGAGAATCTCTACAAGAAAGCTGCACTAAGCGACGCTCTCGCTTGCTGTCAACACCATTGACTACATAATCGATACAATCCCATAACATTGCATTGTTATATCAAACTCCATTCTTAAGAAACTTCATCCATGTGAAACTTAAACTCTAATTCGCTACTTTTAAACATATTATAACTTCTGAAATAAAATAACTGTCTGATTATTGGTTTTCGTCTTACTTTATATCTTATTGCATACTGTATACAACTGCTAAGATTTCACATCTATTGCTGCTGTGACGAGTAATAAAATTGACAAAAAGCATTTTAAGTTATTGCCCTTTTCCTGATTTATCTCTTGATATGTGGATATAAGTGTTTGCTTCCCACGTATATTTGTACAATGCGATAATTAAAGAATAATATCGAAGCTAGCAGAATGAAATCTCGTGACCACACTCCCATTTAATTTGTTACTTAAGAATGTTCAAAGAATTTTATCATGCTGTTTTGGTTTAGTTTAGTTCAGTTATATTAACGTTCCGTTTTGAAGCAACACGAGGGCTATTTTGGGACGGACCTCGTAATTTTGAACCACGGTCAGATGACGAGGACGACACCTGAGCTGGCACCCCCTCTCCAAACTTCCACGCCACACCAACGGGAGGATGTTTGACACTACGTATGAATTAACGTGCAACAGGCCCCATACACGGAGAATCTTTAGTGGAATCGGGTCTCGAACCTGGAACCCTCCGGCCCCAAAGCCGAGACCTTACCACTAGGCCACCGCGGCCCCATGCTGTTTTGGAATAACTATAGAATATCCGAGCGCCAATTCTTACCAATACTTTAGTATTTGACAATACAAGAATTTAAGTGTAATGTTAAGAGTAAAAAAATTAAATGTGTTTTTTTAAAACGGGACGTTAATATATCTACACTAAATTAGCACTCAACCAGCATTGTTCGGAAACTGCAAGACTACAAGGCTCTTTAGTAACAAATTTCTCGGTGGGGTCCGTCTGTTTATTGGAAGTTTTCCAGTCCCCCCCCTTCCCTATCGAAACACAAATGTGAACCAGTTCCCCTTGAAAGTTCTCCAGATAGGCAACTTATTCTCATTTAAAAGACCGAAATGAAACTTCTACCTCAGGCTCTCCCTTTATTATGAGTCCATGTCTAGTTAGGCTAGATCAAGTAGGATTACGCGGCAACAATAGATTAGCAATAGCAACAAAACATGCTTTGGCGCTGAGGCTAAAAGGACTCAATCTCCCTAAGCAAAGGTTGATTTGCAAGAATGCGAAACACAATTACAGTATTTTCTATTTAAAAAATGTGAAATATTCCTTCCATTAATGATCAGCTAATTCACTGATTAATGGGCATGAAGATTTAGGTACAAAATTTAAGCAGCTTTCAATTTTAGCCACACTAACCTTAAAGTTAAAGTATTTAGTTCATCTATCCGGTGTTTATGACCGCAAAAGTGCATATTATGCGTGTATTCAAAAGACGCTTAATTAAGAGGGTTAAACATATAAAAATAATTATTAATATATAATAATAATTAAAGTTACATTTTGTTCTGCATATCTAAATAAGTTTTTAATTTAAAACATTGTAATAAAGGACGACAAAATAACATTCATATTTTTAAAGTTTCGAATGACATTATTAGATGCAGCAGAAGTTCGGATAAGTGGAACCAGCCAGCTAATTTATAGAGATGTCGTATCAATATAAAAGTATTTACACACACCGAAACTGCAGTTACAAATATTAAAAGTCTTTATTGTAAAAAATATTACAAAATCATTCAACATGAATCAAAATCTTTTATGCATGCATAAAAGTGTTATTTATGAAATATACGACATCACAAAGAAAATTAGATGTATATGAAGTTGTAAATACTTCACTCATCTTATAATTATGAATTATACATTTAATATAAAGTAAAGACAAATTCACTTTAAAAATGATATTCGGAGAACTTTTACTATATTCCATTCGTTGATCAGTGAAATTCAAAATATTTTTCAATGATACGATTTAAAATATTTTTACGAAAGCAAAAACGTTGTTCAAGAATACAAAAAAAATTAAGAACAGCAGTGCAGATTACAGTAATAAAAAGACTACAATTGGTCAAAAAAGTAAAATTAAATGCTTGTATAAAAGTACGCTAAATTAAGAAGCTCAATTTTCGTCAGTGAGTAAAATATTAAAACTGCAGTATAAAAATGAAAAGAATTTCAACATTTTTTGTTTAGTAAGTTTAGAAGCTATATTACTTTCCGCCATGCTTTCTCTTGTAGTGCGCGTTGCAATTGCTTGGTGTCGTGAAAGCCATATCACACAATTTACATTTGTAAGGCTTCTCTCCCGTGTGAGTCCGGAGATGATTCGTTAGATTGCATTTTACTGCGAATCCCTTTCTACATATGTGACATACGAAGGGCTTCTCTCCGGTGTGAGTCCGGAGATGGGTCTTCAGGTTGTTTTGATATGTGAATCCTTTGTCACAAGTAGGACATACGAAGGGTTTCTCGCCTCTATGCATTCTGTGGTGAACTTTCAGATTATATTTATTGCTACAATCTTTTCCACAAAGATCAGATAAAAAGCATTTTTCATTGCCAGAACCATGAGACTGTGCGTGGATTCCTGAAGGCCCGGCGACAGAAACCGCTTCTGCATCAGCAACAGAACCGACCGCTACACTATAGGAGGGAATTTCACTACTTGAGAAGTCATCAATCCGAGTGAATTTGGCAGATATACTTTTAATTTTACTATATTCCTTCGTCTTCTGCCCTTCAACTTTATTTCCGTCCCTTTTTATACACGTTGGTGAAGCCGATATTGAATCGAAACAGCTTCGTTTTTTTCCAAAAATAAATTGGGGTGATCTGTTCTCTTTCTTCCCACATGTAATCGTATCGTCTCCGACGCTCGTACTTTTGCGTTTCCTCTGCGACACCGGTCTCAAACCACCCGGGATCCTTCATTGAAGTAAAATCCTCGGAGGGATTCGACTGATTGTCAACTGCCCGGCAAAAGACGCCTTGTGATGCTTCATCTGGGACAACCAAGGTGTTCACGGGTCTCTCTTCTGAGGCTTCGAAAATGCTCTGCTGAGCACTAACATAAGGATCGGAGCGTGAAACATGAAGGCTGCTTCCATGACACTGAGTGATGAACGGTGATACAGGAGAAGAAGTGACTCTTTCACCTCGTGTAAAACTGTTCGTTGAGAAATTTATGTCGCTTTCAGGCGAAATATTTAACTGAATATCATGAACTTGTGTTTTTGGACTTGAATATCCAAAGTCGTCACTTGTGCAGTCTTGATTTCTTGTTGCTTCCTCTAATTTTTCTGCCAGTTTCTCTAATTCATCTAGAAAAGACACTGAATATTCATTATCAGGCTTTCCTTTTAAGAAACAGAAATGACCATCCTTCCAGTGAAATCTTCTGTTGCACCACGAGCACTGAAATTCTTCCATCAGATATTCCGCGCGACCTCTTGGTTCTTGGCAAATATACACCAGATGTTAAGAAACAAAAATAAAGATTTAGGTTTAGTAGAAAGAAATTTTTAAAACTTATGCTTGCTATAAAGCAGCTTTGTCTCCAATTCAGGATAAAATATTTAACTAATTCTCGAATTTAGGACTACACATGAGAGTCGATCTCACCGCAAACCAACAAGCATACGAAAATAAAAGAATTTATTATTTTTCCAAAATGTTGTGCTGCCACATGTTAGTACAAATAAGTATCAATTTATCAGCTGAAACCACTATAACAGATTCCTGTGTTAGCAAATCATTTATTAAATTCTTATTTACGCCCTAGAGCATCTCTCGTCGTATTTATAAATAGTATCGATTTCTTCATTAAATGTTTCAAATATATTTAAGCAAAATCAAGACAGACTGATAAAATCCATCTTTCAAGACTTTTTCAACGTGCAAAAAACTCTTATTAGTTAAAATAACTTTGGGGATCATTCAATTGTCACAAAAGGGTATTGTTGTGAAAACGAAACTCCACTGAAAAAAACGAGTGGTATCGAGTGTTAATGAATTTCCGACGCCCTTTCTCAACAGCGATCAGTTACAGAGGAGGATTCGGGCCCAAAGTAAGGTTAGATAGCTAGATATTGGCTATCTTTATCAAATAAAGACCTGTCCAGGTAGTTGAATCTCTACTTCGGGGCCGGCGATTAGAGGGATCTAGACTTGGTCCTACAAAGCACCATCTGGGTATCTGGGTGTACTCTCCATATAACTATACTAAAGACCACGGTGGCCTAGTGAAGAGGTCTCGTCTTGGAGGACGGAAGATTCTGGGTTCGAAACCCGATTCTACTGAAGATCCGCTGTTTATCTGAGCCTGTTGCACATTAAATACGCAGGGGGGGGGCAACTGTCCTCCCTCTGGTGTTGAGCTGAAGTTTGGAAGGGGATGCCAGCTGAAGTATCGTCATGTTCAGTGCCGGCGCAGGTGTCCTCCTCGTCATCTGCCCGCTCGCTCCATATTCAAAATTTGGAGGTCCGTCCTAAAATAGCTCTTGTATTGCTTCAAAACGGGAAGTTAATATATCCAATATTATTTTCCGGCTAATTAATGTTTTTGGAACTATGTGGTTAGGTGTTTGGTAGTGGGGTATTCCAGAACAGGTTTCGTTGTCATCATCTGATTTATGTTCAATATATATCCGTCATTCACGAGCACTCTACGCAACGCGTATCCATCCTCTACCCACTCACTCCGATCCACGACCTCACATTCTTCGATTTCCTCTTTTAATCGCTCATCCCATGTCCCCCACACAAATACTGACGCTTGTGTTAATTTATGGCTCCGCAGTACAAATGTAGATGTGGATATCCAGGCTTGTTAAGTAGGGCATCAAAGGAGTATTGAAACCCATTCCATTCGGCCCGAAGACCGGTTTATTTTCCAAAATTTCAAGTCGATCGAACCAGTTCCTCAACCAAACCACTGGACCGATTTCGACATTTTTAATTCATGTGAAAGCTTAGGACGTCTAGATACGTCTTTAATGTTCACCTGCTGCCCACCACCCTCCCTTTTCGAGTTCCTCAGCCCTCTAGAACCGAGAATTCACCGAGTTACGAACACTCCTACAGGTTGTTGATGTTACGGGCGAGCAGATGGTTGTCGAAGGCGGCTAGTTTTAGCTAAACTAGGCCTTAAAATAGAATTGAAGATCATTTTCAAAAGTTGAAAAGACAATTTATTTAGTTTCTATCAGCATGTCATAATTTTCGAAAAGAAAATACATCAAGAATTTTGTAGCATCGAATCGATCTTTATGAGATATTCTTAAAACCGAGCTTACACTCGAATACAAACACCTAAATTACTTTTATGATCCGTTTTTCGAATCCTTGTTTGCTTCAGTTATAACCGAGTATTGATTTTGTACATTAATTTATAATTAAAAAATAGCAGACATTTAATTTCCAGCTATTATTATTTTTTTAGATTCTTTTTTACATTTCTCGCTGAGAGATGAGGAATTCACACACATTTTCCCCATTCCTTAAAGTTTCAGTTCACAGTATTTGGCAGAATGCGTTTGGAATCAATTTTGCAATTTAAATTTCCTATAAATAATTTCAGTGCGATTTTTAACATTTCTTAACTCTAATAGTTCATTTTTTCTTATTTTGTTAAAGTAAGCAAATAGCTCCTCTAAAATTTAATGAAATATTTTCTCTTTCCGACGAACCAAAATAAAGAAAGCGCATTCTGACTGTGTTATAGATGTGTAGATTTCATTCTAACGGTACTAAGCTAAGAGAGCTTGCTAAAATCTGTATATACTCTTGACAACTCTATGTAGCCTTCTAAGGTCTCTAAATCTAATACATTTTTGGTATCAGTTACAGAAAATGCAAACAAAAAAATGTAATTAATCCAAAAACTGGTTTTGTCATTCTTACGTGCGGAGCAATATGATTTCGCTCCTAAAAGCTATAATTAATACCTCTCAGTACCCCAGGCGGCGCTGCAATCGTTTATCGAACTGTTTAATGTTCCTTATTTCTTTGTCAGATTAGTGAAAACTGCTGCTTAATTTGATTTCAATTTTCAGCTCCCTTCAGTAGAAGGTTACTGTTTCACGAGGATTGCAAAATTAAAAGTAGGTAATTTTTAAACAGAAATTGTTGAAGAATTTTTTCTGTTTTAGAAACTGGTGTGAAAGTTTATGTTTTTTTTGTGTGTACAGGGTGTCCATAATTAAACGACCTTATTTCAAAGTTGTTTACAGACGAAAATATTTTTCTAAAAACTGTTAAATTTTGTGGTGGACATAATGAAGGAATGGAGATTCTTATTAGATAAAATTACTTCCTCATTTTGCCGCTAGTAAGCGCTTTTTGTTGAATTCCACGTTTAGCACATTTGCACATTTACGATAGTTATCAAATTTTATTACAGACGTTCCAAATAACTGCTATCTGGAATTGTAATTTATCACAGGATTAAGATTTGATTATCTTTTTTACTGCCATCTCTCTCTCTCTCTCTCTTCTCTCTCTCTCTCTCTCTCTCTGGAATCGTAATTTACTAGGAATAACATTTGATGATCTTTTTAACAGTTATGATAGTAACAACATTAAGTTTATGACTGTAAATACAAAAATGGTATTATATTACATAATATCATATTGCAGTAAATTACATATCATTGATAATTGTTTTATAGTTTGAAATTCATATTTCATTATTGATATTGTAATGTATCATTCAACATTCGTCAAAAAAGAGTTGTAGTGATGTTGAATTTTATGTAATTTATTATTGTAATTTATAAATTTGTGATGAACAGTCGTTCATCGCGGGACAGTATGTTGCGATATACGAGCTGCTATAGGTGGCGCTGCATTATAGAATATATGCAGTTAAGTTTTTTAAAAGATATTATTAAAAAGATTTTATATTATTAAAAGATATATCTGTCTCCGAATTACTCCTCATCATGCAATATTTAAAAAAACACTAATCAATTCCATTGTCATTGAAACATATTTCCAAATGATTTTTTGGATTTTCCGAAACCCTAGTGTTAAGAAAAGGGTTTTAAAAAACTTCCTGAAAACTTCGTAGGGTTTTAAAAAAATTAAAAAAATATAATATCTGGTATTTATAGCATTCGTTATTGATTTGTTCAATTTTTTGAACAAGAATCCCAGAAATCTCTGCTTTTATCAGTATTCACAAAATTACAATTCAATGCCTGATTTTATTAATATTAACAGAATTACCCTCGTTATTATTATTCACTAACAGCAAAATGACTCAAATGTTTTAATGCGTTCGAACTTTCCATTATCTCGACAAACACCGAGACCATTAAAACAGTCACCATCTTGAAACGGAATAAGAAAATAAAATTTCTTTTACATACGTCCTCTTCAAAGACTTCAAGGAATATTCTTGGCAAGTTTGAATGGAAATCGAACAAAGTGTTGTAATAGTCGCAAACTGTTAATCTCTATCAAATAATGGCTTGTCCGGGTGGTGGAGTCTCGACTTCCGAACCGACGATGAGAGGGATCGAGACCTGGTCCTACTAATTACCCCTTGGGTACGATGAACTGACACTCTATATAACTATAGTAAGGACAACGTTGGCCTAGTGGCAATGTTTTGGATTGGAGGCTGGAGTATTCCGGGGTCGATACCTATTCCACCAAACATCCGCCGTGCATGTGGGCCTGGCTCATCCCCATTCTCATGTATGGGGCCCAACTGTTCTCGCGCTGGTGTGGTGCGGAAGCTTAGGAGGGGGTGCAAGCTCAGATGTCGTCCTCGTCATCTGGCAGCAGTTCAAAGTTTCGACGTCCGTCACAGAATAGCTCTCGTGTTGCTTCAAAACGGGAAGTTAATATAACCAATATTATTTATCAGGGCAAATGATGTTGAAACAACTGTGATTATTTGATATTTGGAAACACCAGGATAGGTTTCGACGCTAGCATCTGATCGATGCTGAAGTTATAGCCTTCATTCACGACCAATCTAAGCAACACAAATTCATCCATTACCACTCACTCCGATCCCCGACCTCAACATCTTCGATATCCTCTTTCAATATCGTTTCCTATGTCCCCCATACATATACTGTCGGTGGTGTTAATTTATGGCTCCGCAGTACAAATTTAGTGGATTTCCAGGCTTTTTAAGTTGGACCTTCCAGAGTAGTGAAACCCATTCCATTCGGCCCGAAGACCGGTTTATTTTCCATCCATTCAAGTCGGTATTCCAGAACAGGTTTCGTTGTCATCATCTGATTTATGTTCAATATATATCCGTCATTCACGAGCACTCTACGCAACGCGTATCCATCCTCTACCCACTCACTCCGATCCACGACCTCACATTCTTCGATTTCCTCTTTTAATCGCTCATCCCATGTCCCCCACTCAAATACTGACGCTTGTGTTAATTTATGGCTCCGCAGTACAAATGTAGATGTGGATATCCAGGCTTGTTAAGTAGGGCATCAACGAGTAGTGAAACCCATTCCATTCGGCCCGAAGACCGGTTTATTTTCCAAAATTTCAAGTCGATCGAACCAGTTCCTCAACCAAACCACTGGATCGATTTCGACATTTTTATTTCATATGAAATCTTAGGACGTCTAGATACGTCATCAATGAACGTCTGCTGAAAACCACCCTCCCTTTTCGAGTCCCTCAGCCCTCTAGAACCGACAATTCACCGAGTTGCGAACACTCCTACAGGTTGTTGATGTTACGGGCGAACAGATGGTTGTCGAAGGCGGCTAGTTTTAGCTAAACTAGGCCTTAAAATAGAATTGAAGATCATTTTCAAAAATTGAAAAGACAATTTATTTAGTTTCTATCAGCATGTCATAATTTTCGAAAAGAAAATACATCAAGAATTTTGTAGCATCGAATCGATCTTTATGAGATATTCTTAAAACCGAGTTTACACTCGAATACAAACACCTAAATTACTTTTATGATCCGTTTTTCGAATCCTTGTTTGCTTCAGTTATAACCGAGTATTGATTTTGTACATTAATTTATAATTAAAAAATGGCAGACTTTTTATTTCAGCTATTGTTATTTTTTTAAGATTATTCTTTACATTTCTCGCTGACAGATGAGGAATTCACACACATTTTCCCCATTCTTTTAAGTTTCAGTTCACAGTATATCGCAGAATGCGTTTGGAAACAATTTTGCATCTTCCCGGGCAGAAATACGCATTCACCCCTACTCAAACAATGACATCAAATCACTATTTTTAAGTCAACGTAACAATTAACTTTAAATGCAAAAATCACTTGGATATGCTCAAATGTCTCAAGTATCAGCTGCCATCTTAAATAGATTGAAATAATGAAAGATATCCCAAGTGGGTGCTGGCATCTAATTAAAATCGTATGCGAGGGATTAAGAAATAAGCATTGATAAGAAATCACATCTGATTGGTAGAAGCCGATACGCGTTTTCTGGTTTCCTTCTATTAGTTTTCCTTGAATATATATCAAACAATATTCAGTTTCCACACTACATGTGAATTGACAAATTAAAGAGCGTAAGTTTCCCTACAAACACGTGATTTTATTTTTATTCTACTTTTAATATTTTTCAGATAAAGACTGTCGAAAATGGGAGATTTTCAATGATTTACGGCCAACTAGACTACTGTAACGACGCCTTTCCTATCTAAAGAAAAAGAAAAAAGGATTTTTGCACTCTCCTTTTCAAAAAAACGTAGTTTCAACATTATTAGGGTTTATTTTTCATTAATTTTTCAAATGTGTCCAACAATTCTCGTACACCCCGTATTTCATTGGAAGAAAACTTTCGTTCCAAAATGCACCCGTTTCTAGAAAACGAAAAAAAAAAAAAAAACTAGCAAGCGATTTCAATTTACAATTTAAACCCTAATTACCTGTCACAGAATTTCAGTGTGACAATTCAGTATTTGGTCATTTGTTAAGAAATTAATATATTTCATATTCAATGCAATAAAACGCTACTCAGTTTGGAAATATTCTTTTATTCCTTTTTTTGAAAATAAAAGCAAACATTTAGAGAAACAACTGTAGAAATTTCACTAGTGTTAATTGGTTCAATTTTCATCAAATTTTGCAGTCATGGTTATTTTTATTAATTTAAAATAATAGTAAGAAATAGAGAAGAGTTCTTTAATTTTTGTGCCGGTATAATAATGTTCCGCAGCATCAAGTAATACCATTTCTTAAAAAAATATTAATTAACCAAACCTCACTGACGGGCACGTTCCAAATTAGCTAAGAGACTACAAAGGAATTGGGAACACGTGTGTTCGGTTTCTGATCAGAGCAACGAATTGATTCGAAGAAAAAAGATTGGAAATGATGAGAAAAGACTGTATATTACCTCAGAAAGAATTTAACTGCCTTCTCCCAGTTGCCTCAAAATACTGTTTATTCCTTTCCTTTTTATATTTTCAGCAAAATATCTTCTATTTCATAAACATCGCATATAAAATGTCATAACTATTTACAACCATCAATCTGGAGTAATTTCGAATCACTCTCTTTTCAGTTTTGACTAGTAAGGTTGGGAAATGATCCTTTATGAAAACAAAATTGAAGGAATATTACGACACACTATAAGAAAATATTTAAAATTTTATAAGTGCTTCTAAATAATTAAAATTTTTATAAGTAGCATTTCAATTTCGCGATATGAAATAGACCTACGAATAATTTAATCAACATTTTTTCCTTATCAGGGATTCTCTAAGAATCAATCACGATAAAAAAATGATTTTGTTAGTAAAACAAATCGTTTCAATCTGAAATGGATGTTAATATGGAATTTGCACCTGAGAAGTTTTAATAAATATGATTTTATAAAAGAATTTGGACAATTTTTTCAGTTCATTTCAGCACCTCAATATCCCAACTGCCATTTCGAAAAACTGAAATATTACCTTGATTGTAAGTTTCCTTAAAATATAAAAGCTCATGAATCTGAATTTTAGAAAAGCTTATTATACATGATGAGAAAACGTAACTGTTTATTAACAGAATAAAAAATAAATTATTTAATTGCTTTAAGTCCATGAGGATTTAGGAGAAAAATTCATTCAAGAACTGGTTATTTTAACTCACTAAAACCAAATTTCATATGTTTTAACCTTCCAGCCGATGAGTGTATGCAGGAGATACACATATCGTGCATCCTATTACCTATTTATATTGCGTTGTTAGATAAAAACAAATGAAAGTTTTATTTATATAATATGTATTTATTTGATTTGTTCGAAACAAAGATCATGTAAATAAAAATTGCACATAATTTATTAGAAAAAGATATAAGTATGTAATACGATGCACAATATAAGCATCTCCTGCATATGTGCGCCCTCTGGAAGGTTAATAAGTTATGAATACAGATATTTCTTAAATATTCTATGGATTTTTGCAATATTACGGCACTCCCTGATTCATTAAATTTAACTTGAACATATGTCATTACTTTACCCATGCATAATAAATATTGAAGTAATGGTTTCCACTGCTCAAGCAGTTTTCTAATATATAACACACTGTCCGCAAATACAGGGTGTCGAGAAAAGGACTCCCTGATTTCAAAATTAAATATCTCGAAAACAAAGATCGATAGAGGAATGCAGTAAACGGTATGTTTATTGTGAAAGCTGTAAGAATTTTATACAGCAGTTTGAAATAATAGTTACAAAAGCTGCTAACAGATGGCGCTGTACGTTGTACAGCTCATATCAGCATACATAAATGAAATAATCGTATGAAAACATTCTTTGCAAAAAATCACATCACAATGTTTTCAAAATGTTCACCATTGGCACGACAGAGGTGGCGCAAACGAAGAATGAAATTTGCCATCACATTTCGTACTGTCTCAACAGAAATGGATTCACATGCCACACAGATCGCCGATTCAAGCTCGTCCAGCGTGGCGGGATGCTTCGGGTAGACAATGTCTTTCAATGTGCCCCACAAAAAATAGTCACAGGGAGTCAAATCCGGCGAATATGGAGGCCAATCCATGCCTGCACCAGTAAATTTGGGATATTCCAAAGCAATGATTCGATTCCCGAAGTATTCATCAAGAAAGCGAAACACTTGTTCGGTACGATGTGGTCGGGCTCCATCTTGCATAAACCATTCAGTACGTGGTCGATCCTCTAACACTTGCTGTGTGGCGACAAATTGTTCCAAAATTGCAACGTAACGTTCATTAGTGACCGTTTCTCGAATGAAAAAAGGGCCAATAATGCCTCTGCTGCATACTGCAGCCCACACAGTAACTTTAGGAGAATACAGGAGTTTCGCTTCACATCAATATGGATTTTCGTAACCCCAAAATCGCCAGTTCTGTTTATTCACGATTCCATTCAGGTGGAAGTGTGCTTCATCTGTAAACCAGATGCAGCCAACATCAAATCTTTCACTATCAATCATTGGGAGCATCTGATTAGCAAAGTCAACCCTTTGTTGCACAGCTCGTACGGGTATGGCCTGGTGAGTTTGAATTTTGAATGGAAACATGTGTAGGCTCTTTCTCAGTATTTTCTGCGTGCTGGAACGCTTCAAACCAGCCTCAGATGCAATTCTACGGACGGATGACATTGGATTTTGCTGAATAATTCCAGAAACTGTGGTCTCATTTTCAGGCGTAACTGCAGTTTGCTGGCGGCCAACATTCCCCACTAGATCATCAGTTACTCTGTCTGTTCGTTGAAATTTGGCGAAGAGCGTACGAATGGTTTTCGCATCGGGTCCTTTTGGAACATTAATCGTGCTTGAAAACTGCGCCTTGTTGCCGTAGGACTCTCTTTTAACCTGTGGTACTCTAGCACTAGAAAAACGCGTTGTTCAATGGAGTACATGGTTTTAATCTCTTCCTTCGGTACGCTAACCTCCTTTCAAGCTTCAATAGTGGAACTGATCGCTCTGGGCTTCCGATCACTATTTATACTAGGCATTACGTATGGCGACTACAGCGCCATCTATTTGCAGTTTTTGTAACTATTATTTCAAACTGCTGTATAAAATTCTTACAGCTTTCACAATAAACATACCGTTTACTGCATTCCTCTATCGATCTTTCTTTTCGAGATATTTAATTTTGAAATCAGGGAGACCTTTTCTGGACACCCTCTAACAGGGTTCGTATTTCTCTTAGTTACGAAGTCGGTTATTAACCCCTTAACTGTTTTTTCCATACGCCGTAAGTGCTTGAAATTATCGCAATTTTAATCTTATAAACTACAACGGTCATTCACAGACTTTACAATTAGATACAAAAATAACTTGTCATACATAAACATGTCAACTTTCGTTTAGATTGTCAGCTGAATTGAAATGAAAACGCATTCCAAAAATAGAAGGTGCCATCTAATTACATAGTTGGGAAAACAAACCAGTAAAGGGGTTAAAATGCAATAGATTGTTGCACTGGATGTAAAAATCAGCTCGTTTCTTGAAGATGAGGTTTCAGCAAACAGACATCCAGATACATGACAGTTTATTACAAATTTCAAACTATTTATCTTAACAAATGAAAGAGGTATTCAACATGAATAAAATTATCCCATGCATGTATAGAATTGTTATTAATTTAATATAGTTAATATAGTTAATTACCGATAAAATAAGATTATCTAATGTAGTAAATACTTCTATACCCACTTAGTGAGCAATTACACACAAAAAAACGCAGAGTAAAATACTTTTCGTTTAAAAATCATATCCGGAGGACTTTCACTGTTCCGTTCATTAAAAAATGCAAAGAAATAATATGAAATGACACAAATATGATAGCATTGTTTTTGGAAATAAAGATTTCGTATGTGTTCAAAACTTTTATAAACTATTTAAAAATAAAAAAAGAATAATTATTAATTTTCGAAAACTCATTTTTTATCAGAAAAAAGAAAACATGTTTTACAAAAAATTAGTTAAAATTTTTCAAAACAGAGATTAAAAGCACGTGAAAAAAGAAAAATTTTAAAAAAAGAAGATTCAACCTTTGTCAAAAAATCATATATTAAAAACGGAATGTAGCCTAGTCTTCGCTGTATGAATCAGGAAATGTCTTTTAAAATCTTATTTGTCATCAAACGTTTTGTTATATGTGTCGCATGCTAAAGTTTTTTCTCCGCTATGGGTCCGGAGATGCCTCATAAGATTACATCGCAGAATGAATCCCTTGCAACACAAATCACGTAAAAGGGGCGTTTCTGCGGTGGCCTAAATATGTGTCCGGAGACGCCTTTTAAGATTGGGTTTCTGTGCAAACCCTTGATACATATTTGACATACGAAGGGCTTTTCTCCGGTTTGGGTCCGGAGATGACACTCAAGATTACTACGTAGAGAGAATCTTTTGCCACAGAAATTGCAGAAAATGGGCTTGTCTCCACTATGTGTTTGAATATGACCCTCTAGATGATGTTTCAGATCGATTCACTTGCTACATAAGCGACATAAGAAGGCTTTTCTCCGCTATGTGTCAGAAGATATTTCGTAAGGTTAACTTTCTCAGTAAAAGCTTACAAGCCACACATATGACATATGAAGGGTTTCTCGCCTGTATGCGTTCCGGGGTGCGCTTTCAGATGTTGTACTCGATTAAAGCCTTTTCCGCAAATATCACATTAAAAGTGTTTCTTTCTGTTAGTGCCAGCGAGCTGAATTGAAAAGCTCAAATACCGGACATTCCCCCTCCCCTTCAAAAAAGAAAGGCAAAACAACGTCTAAAGAAAAGAAGACTAATAGTGTAAAAGTGAAAATGCCTGTGCTGTAACATAGTGTAAATATTTTTTCTTTTGTTTATTTTGTTTTTCTTTTTTCTTAAATAAAATTCCCGTGTCGTGCCCATCAAACCGTTCAGTTAACGGTCTAGTCACGAGTACGGGGGTAAGAGACGTCTTTCCGTTCTGTTAGTACCCCTCATAAGGGCCGCCAAAGAAGTTGCTTCTTTACTACAGGAGTGAGAGATTCTTCATTGCTCACAATTTCTTCTCTCTTATAATCATCCACTTGAGTTGCTTTAGTAGGTGCACTTTTCATTTTTTTTTATAATCTGTAGATTCCTGTGCTTTGTTGATATCTCCACCACATTTTAGTCCTTCGAGAATAAAATCAGAAGCTGTAACAAAAAAGTTGTTGCTTCTGAAGAACTTACCGAGTCAAAGTGGCTCTGTTCATTTCCATGAGTTGATTTCGATGATCCACTTTGTTTAATAGATTCAACTAGATTTTCGGATTCCGTCATGATTATAGATGCATTTAACGAAAGGCCCCGTGATGCATTTTCAATCAAAATATTCGCAAATTAGAGGAATCCTTTGTTTTCAGTTCCCAGGAAATTGATTTCAAGATAATCCTAGCAATCGGAATGCTGGCAGCCAAACTAAAATTTTTGAAATCTCTTCCATTGAGAAATACACTGGATTACAATCCGTGTTCATAATTTTACAATTTAGATTGATAGATACCTCGAGATCTGGCACGAAGCATTCGTTCACGAACATTCTCCTCTTCCTCCAAAATCAATAACACTCTTCATTAGAAGAAGAGAACTGTTTCAACACTCCTGCGGTGCGTGAACGGCGAAAAGAGTCGAACAAGGAGGTTAACGGAGATTGTACTTTATTCTCGATTATTCCGGAAAACACGAAGCGCAGTTAACAGTAAAAACAGCACTTGCTTAAATTGACAATACAATCAGAGAGAGGTTCACTAATAATAACAAAACTTTCAATACCGCTCGGCGTCTAACAGCTTACCAGCTCGCACTGCGGAGAACTCTCCGAAGCAGAGCTTCCAAAGGCATTCTCACTCCGAAGACGATCGCAGTCCATCAACTCCACCTCCCGTCTTCCGAGCACGGCTTTATAGGCAGGCCAAGACGTCGCATGGAATCATCGGGAGAAATCCGTATCCCGGCTCCTAATAGACATATCAAGAAAATTCTAGTATTTTTGAGATCATACATTTTGTCAACAAAGTCGCTAAGTTTAGGGATTAAAGACTACATTCCCCGGCATTTCCAAACATTCCCCTGTAGAAGTCTCTTCCCATCAATGAGACTAACATTGCTGGGAAGTAATATTCCCTGTTCGTAACACTTCTCTCCTCTTCAAAGATTGACGTTCCGGCAGTCTCATTACATACAACTATGATCGGTTTTCCTGCATGGAGCTGGCTGATTAATGTAAGTAACTTTTTGCTCGGCCTTGGGCGATCTCTGAACTCTGTAAACAACATCGCTCAGCTTCTTGACAACAGTGTAAGGTCCTTCCCAAGTTCTCTTCGGACTCGGACCTCTCCGTCGCTTCTAGTTATACATCCAGACTAGATGACCCTCCTTAAAATGGTGGTCTGTTGCTCTGGATTCGTAGCATGTCTTCTTCCGTTCCCTCGAGAGTTCAATTCGCTTTCTGCCATACAACAGAACGCTTATGAAACGTGCCTCCAAATTATTTGTGTTTTCATTTGACGAGGAATGCGTATCCCTCGGTTGTCGAAAGCGAATGTCACAGTATAGTCTTATTCGGTCAGAAAGCATCTCCTATGAAGTTCGTCTAGTCACTTACTTTCCCTGTTGTGTTTTAGGTCCTTTTCAGGTTCTGCAGACCTAACATTTTCAGGACCATTTTTCGACATCGGCGCGAAATTGGTCCCTATAAAATTACTCCCGGGTTCTACGTAAGGTCTTTATAAGTGCAAAATGTCCTCCACTTTTGCTGTTATGAGTCGCTAGCGAAACATTTTGAATTCGGCTCTTCGGGGGAATTAATTGCCATCGACATGAGTTTCCATCATCATTCGCCTCCATACGATAAAGGACACTATTCTTAAGATGTAAGTAAGGAATCCTAGAAATTCACTCTCGGAATTGGACCAATGTTTAAAAGATTCGAACAATGTCTTAAAAGAGTCATTATTTCACTTGAATTCATGCGCCCGAACTCTAAAAGCGGAACCAAAAAATGAAGTATCAAGATAATTCTCATGCTGTGCGCTGGTGGAGGTGTCGGCAAACAAGAAGCTATATTTTCTTTTTTTCTTTGAAAGTAGGCATAAGTGGAATTTGTTCATCATTTTCAGTCAGCAGCGAATTCGTTTCTTTAGATTTTTTATTTTCGTTTTGTTGAGCTGCTCGACATATTTTCAAAGAATTGCCATTCGATTGTCCTGTTTGTTTTCTATTAATTCATACTTCGTTTCCATTTCGTCTGTTTCATCAATCTGTGGTATTTTATAAACTCTGTCAAAACACCATGAAAAGTTTAGAGTCCTCAAACGTTTGCAATAGACCAATCAGCGATAAGAATAAATTTAACATTCATGTGTCTTGTTTCAGTTTTTTGCTACACTCGTTGTTGTTAATGAAGTATGAATTATGCAGAGTCTACTATGATAAAAAAGCAATTAAATCGATCAATACATTTTGAACGATCTGTTTCATAAATAGCGTGCTAGAGCCTTCTCTCCTGGAATCAATTTCTAATATGATTTCCTTTATTTAACATTCAAAATTAACACTTGTTTTAGGTGGTTTTCTGTGAAGTCTTTTGAATTTATCTTGATTTTCAAATCAATTGATATAGTTAAAAAGAAATAAATAATAAATTATCGTTGTATAATGGATTGAACTTACAATAGCGTTGATTACCTGTCATTTTTTTATCTTATTACAGCCGTAGGTCCGAATTAATTTGCTTTGAGTGTATTTTCGTAATCCATATGGATAAGATATTTTTTTTAATTTTTTTAAAAATAACATGAGTTGAAGGTAAATGAATATCTCTTAGTAAAATAAAAAAAAATTGTTTTTTTTTTAAATATTTTCTTTACTTTCTTGTGCTTTTCCGTAAATTATGATTTTAGTTATCAGAAGCTGAATGTTTACTAGATTTGAAGAACATCTGAACTCTCTACTGGTACATAAAAATGTGGGTTTTCTTTAGTAAAATATTTGCTTTCTTTTCCTCATTGGAAAATTTAAAGATAGAAGGAAATATCAACAAAAAAGAGAAGCAACTAACCGCACCTGAGGGGAGTAGGGTTATCAGAAAAACAGCACAGAGAATCGTGAAAAATCAATTAATGTTTATGGCAAAGTAACGCTAAGGTGGATGAAGATAATGTATGGGTTCTTTCCTCGATCGAAACTGGAGTCAATAGAAATCAATCAGATCATGGCACTTGTACGAACTCAATAGAATATAAGAACAAATTTGTCCACCCTATGATTTCAAAAGAGACAGATTAGTTCAACTGGGAAAGGGAAGAACTAAAATTTTACTGGTTTATCAGCTATATTGCGTGCTACGAAATGTTTTCTATAAATCAAGAATGGGTAGCATGTTGCAAATATCGTAGCGTTAATACCGCATTTTCGCTCATGTGCGAGATCTATTATAAGACATTATTGATAGAAGTGTAGTTCTTCCTTCTTAATTTATTAAACGGTAACTGATGGAAATATCCGCTATCTGGATGGCTTCGATAAATTAAGAAAAACATTCTTCGATGCATAAATTTTAATACATAACTTCATTAAAATAGACGACAATGCTAGATTATGTAGGGATCGTATCATCCATCCTCAGCAATAGAGCATTTAATTCATGGAATGGCCAGATAAATCTCTAGACTTGAATGCCATTGAACATGTTTGGGGTGCTCTAGGGATCATTGCAGGTACACTGCATTTTCCACCTCTGACCTTCTCCACACTTTGAGAAGCTCTACAAGAAATTTGCACTAAGCGAAGCTCTCGTTTTCTATCAACGCCATTGACTTATAATCGACAGCACCCCACAACACTGGATTGTTCTATCGTACTACATACAGTAGATACTTCGTGTATGTGAGACTTAAACGCTAATTGGCTACTTTCGCACATATTCTAATTTCTGAAAATAAAATGATTGCGTAATTTTTGGTTTTCGTCCTACTATATATCTTATTACATATTGCATACAATTTCCAAAATTTCACACCTATTCTCTCCGGTGCCAAGTAATAAAATTAACAAAAACACATTTTAAGATATATCTACTTTCGTGATTTCTCCCCGATTTGTGGATATAAATGTTTATTTCCAAACTGTATCCTCACAGTGGGATAATAGACTAAGAATCGAAGCTCGCGGAATGAAATCTCTTGACCTCACTCTCATTTCATTTGCTACTCAAGTAAATTGAAATAATTTTATCATGCTGTTTCGGAATGAATATAGATGCGAGTGTAATTTACAAGTGTATTATTACCAACACTTTAGTATTTAACAATACGCAAATTTAAGGGTAAAGTTAAGAGTAAAAAAATTAAAAGTGTTTAAAAAACTGGACGTTAACATAACTGAGCTGAATTAAATCCAAAACACTCAACCAGCATTGTTCGGAGACTGCAAGTTCACAAGACGCTTTAGTAACGAATTTCTCGGTGTGATCTGCTTGGCTGTTGGAAGATTTCCTGGGTTTTTTCCCCCTAACGAAGCACAAATGTGAACCACTTCCCCTTGAAAGTTCTCCAGGAAGGTAACTTACCCCGATTTATAAAACCTAAATGAATCTTCTACTACAGGTTCTAACTGGATGTTACATTTCGCTTTGACTAGTAGAATCTGTGACACGTTCCTCTAGTATGAGTAATTGTCTAGTTAGGCTAAACCAATAACTATTTGGTAGCAACAATGGATTAGGACATAACCAAACATGCACTTCTTCTGATGCCAAAGGACACACTGTCCTAAACAAAGGTTTATTTAAAAATGATAAACCCAAATGGCACCTATGTAACACATGCGGTCCCATAAAGAATATAATACTCTTCCGTTACTCATAATACATCGTTTTCAAGGTCAAATGTAAAATTTCAAAGAATGCAGATTTCTTTTTCATTAATCATTTAACTGTTTCAAAACATAAAACTCTCTAAAATTTAAGAAAAAAGACTTATTTAATTATAACTACAGAAGGAAATTTTACTCTCTTCCACTAATGATCAGCTATTTCACTGATTTATGGTCATGAAGATTTATGTAAAAAATTTAAGAATCTTGCTATTTCAAACGCACTAATCTTAAAATTAAAAATGGTATTTAGTTCATTTATATAGGTCTTTATAATCACTAATTTGCATATATCGAAACCTTTTAATTGATAGCAATTAAAGTAACAGTTTTCCATCTCTAAATAAATTTTTAATATAAAACGCATCGTAATACATGACGGCAAAGTAACTCATATTTTTGCAGTTTCGAATGACATTATTAGATGCAGCAGAAGTTTGAGAAATTGAACGAATTAGCTAATTTTTTCAAAAATTGGATCAATATAAAAGTATTTATACACACACTGAAACTGCTGTTACAAATAAGAAAAGTTTTTATTGTAACAGATATTAAAATATTAATCAAAATCTTTTATGCATGCATGTGTTATTTATTGAATATACTGGATCAGAAATAAAATCGAATTCATCTGATGTAGTAAATACTTCTACGGTCTGACAACTATAGATTATACATTTAATAGGGAGGAAAGTCATGCCTTAAAATATCATATTCAGAGAACTTTTACTGTTCCATTATTTAAGCATTGAAATGAAGTAAAATAACACAATTACGATTTTTAACATATATTTTTGGAAATGACATTTCTCACGTTTTCAAAATATTTCTAAGAAAGTAAAAACGTTGTTCAAAAAACTGTTATTTAGATATAACAAAAAAAGGAAATTTTACTCTCTCTTCCATTAATGATCAGTTATTTCACTGATTAATTGCCATGAAAATTTAGGCAGAAAATTTAAAAAGCTTTCTATTTCAAACGCACTAACCTTAAAATTAAAAATAGAATTTAGTTCATTTATCCGTGTCTTTATGACCACTAGAGTGTATGCTGAACAAAAAAAAATAAAATAAATGTAGAGGTTTAAACATATATCATAACCTATTAATTGATAAAACAATTCAAGTAACAGTTTTCCATCTCTGAATAAGTATTTAATATATAATGAATTGTAATACATTTCGAAAAATAAAATTATTCATATTTTTGCTGTTTCGAATGACATTATTAGATGCAGTAGAAGGTTGGATAAGTGGAATAAACTAGCTAATTTCTTGATAATTCGGAACAGTATTGAAGTATTTACACACTCCGAAACTGCAGTTACAAATATTAAAAGTCTTTATTGCAACAAATATTGCAAAAATATTCTACATGAATTAAAATCTTTAATGCATGCAATAAAAGTGTTATTTATAGAATATACGACATCATAAATAAAAAAAGATTTATATGAAGTTGTAAATACTTCATCGATCTGATAAACATAAATTACGCATTTAAAAGTGCGAAAAGTCATGTCTTTAAAAATCATATTCAGAGAACTTTTACTGTTCCATTCTTTAATCAATAAAATGAAATAAATTAACACAATTAGGATTTTTAACATATCTTTGGAAATGACATCTTTTAGGTATTCAAAATATTTCTAGGAAAGTATAAGCGTTGTTCAAATATACAAAAAAATTTAATTTTAAGAAATATTTTTATAAGAAAGCAAGTCTTCTTACGTTTTTCTCTGACCTCGTAAAAACTAATTTAAATTTTTAAGAACAGTACAGATTACAGTAATAAAAACATTACATTTCGTCAAAAAATTAAAATTAAATACTTGGATAAAACAACATTCAAATTAAGAAGCTAAATTTACGTCATTTAGTCAGATAATAAAACTGAAATATAAAACTGAAAGTTTCTATATTTTTCATTTGTTTAGCTTAGAGGAAATGCTACTTTCCGCCATGCTTTCTCTTGTAGTGCTCATTGCGATCACTTTGGTTCGCGAAATCCATACTACACAATTTACACTTGTAAGGCTCCTCTCCTGTGTGAGTCCGGAGATGACACGCAAGATTGCTTTTCTGTGCGAATGCCTTTCTACATATGTGGCAAGCGAAGGGCTTCTCTCCGCTATGTGTCCGGATATGCATCTTAAGATTGCCTTTCAGTGTAAATTCCATGCCACATATGTGACATGCGAAGGGCTTCTCTCCGCTATGTGTCCGGATATGCATCTTAAGATTGCCTTTCAGTGTAAATTCCTTGCCACATATGGGACATGCGAAGGGTTTCTCTCCTGTGTGGGTCCGGAGATGATCCTCAAGATGCTGTTTCTGCCCGAATTTCTTGACACACCTAGGACATGCGAAGGGCTTCTCTCCGGTGTGAGTCCGGAGATGCCTCGTCAGGTTGCTTTGTCGAGTGAATCTTCTGCCACACGCATGGCATACGAAGTGTGTCTCGCCTGTATGCGTTCTGTGGTGAACTTTCAGATTATATTTATTACTAAAATCTTTTCCACAAACATCAGATACAAAGCGTTTTTCCTTGCAAGTCCTATGAGACTGTGTGTGGATTCCTGAAGGCCCTGCGACAGAAACCGCTTCTGCGTCCACAATGGAAAGGAGCGCTACACTATTGGTGGCAATTTCACTAGTTGAGGAATTACCAATCTTAGTGACTTTGGCAGAGATACTTTTAATTTTACTATACTTCTTGCCTTTCTGCGCTTCTGCGTTATTTCCGTCCCTTTCTATACGCGTTGGTGAAGCTGATATAGATTGTAAATGGCTTTCTTCCCTTCCACGAATAAATTCCGATGGTTTGTTTTCTTTTGCTGCAGGTACTCGTATTGGCTCCAAAAATCGTATTTTTAAATTTTCTCTGTGGTACCGGTCCCAAATTATACCACCAAGAATTCTTCTGTGAAGAAAAGTCTTCGGAAGGATTTGACTGTTTGTTATCTGTCCTGCAAAAGTCGTCTTGTGATGTTTCAACTTGTTCAAATAAGGAGTTCTTAGGACTATCTTCGGCGGCTTCGAAAATGCTTTGCTGAGCACTAACATAAGAAACGGAGCTTGAAAAATCAATGTTGCTTACATGGCATTGAGTGCTGAACGGAGATACAGGCGAAGAAGTGACTTGCTCACCTCGGAAAATGTTCTTAGTACAGAAATTGCCGTCGTTTCCAAACGAACAATTTAGTTGAATATCATGAGCTTGTGTTTTTGGATTTGAATGCCTAAAGTCATCTCTTGTGCAGTTCTGCTTTCTTGTTGCTGCCTCTAATCTTTCTGCCAGTTTTTCTAATTCATCTAGATCAGATTCGGAATATTCATTATCAGGCTTTCCTTTTAAGAAACAGAAATGACCATCCTTCCAGTGAAATTTTTTGTTGCACCACGAGCACTGAAATTCTTCCATCAGATCTTCCGCGTGACCTCTTGGATCTTGGCAAAATATACACCAGATATTATGCAACAAAAATAAAGTTTTTGGTTCTGTAGAAAGAAATGTTTAAAACTTAAGATTGCTGAAAAACAGCTTTGTCTCCAATTGAGGATAAAAAATTTGTTAACTAATTCGCGAACTTTGGACTACGCATGAGAGT
This sequence comes from Araneus ventricosus, assembly GCA_013235015.1. Classification (NCBI taxonomy): domain Eukaryota; kingdom Metazoa; phylum Arthropoda; class Arachnida; order Araneae; family Araneidae; genus Araneus; species Araneus ventricosus. The sequence goes on from BGPR01003705.1 coordinate 24,256, forward strand.
AGACTTCACCGCAAAACCCCAAACAAATGAAAATACAAGATTTTATAATTTTTTTCAAAATGTTGTGCTGCCACATGCTAAAACAATTACGTATAAACTTCTCAGCTGAAACCACTATAACAGATTCTAGTACCAGATAATCATCTGTTAAATTCTCATTTACGCACTAGAGCATCTCTCGTCGTAGTTGGCAATAGTATCAATTGCTTCATTAAATAATTAAAATACATTTATGCAAAACCAATACTGATTCACATAATCCATCTTTCAATTTTTTATTAACGTCAAAAAATTCTTATTAGTTAAAATAACTTTTGGATTCCGCTAATTGTCACGAAAGTGTGTTTGTTTAAAAATGATTACCACTTAGAAAACGAGTGATATCGAGTGTTAATGAACTTCCGACGCCCTTTCTCAATAGCGGTCAATTACAGAGGAGGATTCGATCTCAAAGTAAGGCTAAAGAGATCTATGTATATGTTTTCTTATAATGTGATGGGATTAATGATAGATCCTGTCTGAAATGTGAAATTCAAAAACTGATAATAAAACAAATAATCGATTTCATATGCAAAAGACTCTTTCCCTTTTCTAAATTGTATTATAGCCATTGTTTTTTTTTTCTAAATTTTATTTTAGACACTGTTTTTCTCATTGCTTCTTCTTTTTAAAGACTTCTTATTACAGACACTTACTTTATTTCGCTCATGAGTGCATGTTGGATACACGTTGAATATAAGGAAATCCCTTCCATGGCATTGAGACTTTCTGATCATGCATTTTTGGATGAAACATTGGATGCATTTTGGGATGCAAGACTCATTTCTAAAAGTGATTGCCGACAATGCAGTCAATTTCCCTTAATTATCTGCATTCGTTATGATACAAATCACGGTATTACAATATGATTAGTATATATCGATGAATTTAAAGATTCTTTTTAGTATGAAGGATTTCTGAGCAGGTTTATTTGAATCAATTAATTGAACGGCTGAAAAAATAATCAAATGTACAGAAATGTACCAACATATCTGAAACATTTTTTAGAATTCGCTCATGTACATAAATTCACTTCATAAAACTTTTAAAAGATATTCTTCTGTAGAATTATTCCGCATCATAAAATATTAAAAAATGCACTAACAATTTTCACTGTCATTGAAACATTCTTATAAATGATTTTTTGGATTTTCCGAAACCCTTGTGTTAAGAATAGTTTAGTTAAGTGTCGTTTTTAATGACTTCAAGGAATATTCATGCCAAGTTTGTTAAAAATCGAACAAAGCGTTGCAATAGTCTCAAACTGTTAACCTGTATCAAATAATGGCCTATCCGGGTGGCGGAGTCCCGAGTTCGGGACCGGCGATTAGAGGGATCGACACCTG